>CAEGAF010149111.1:0-132262 GCA_903067075.1 Micropoecilia bifurca
TTGAAGCTGTTGTTGAGCTAACTGCAAACTGTTAAACCAAATAAATAGTTATTTAGTAAGTTCATAAAAGGGGCCGAGAGCAACACGCAGTACATCCAACACACACTCCTCTGTTTCTACAAGATACTTTAATGAGGTGCAAAAACACAACATTTGAAATTCAAAGTTCTTGATGAAGGTCACTGTTGTTTGCAGAAAGCTGGAAGTGTGAACCATTTGTCAGTCTGCAGTCACTGAGCTGGTTCTCAGTGACTTCAGAGTCCCTGGGGTCAACCTAACACCATGCAGGGAGGATTTGAACCTTGATGCTGCAACGCAGCAGCACTGACAGCTGCAGAAAAGAGCTGCTTGTCCATCACGCTTTCACGCTCCACACGGTCTAGAGGAAGTACAACTTACTCGGTGGTAATGTGAGTCGTTAGTGTTGCATAATAAAAGCCTGCTGTTCTTTACTGGAGCTTGGAAAAACCGAAATACTGTTTAAAATGTCAACTTTGGCTCCAACAGTGCCACCCAGTGGATAAGACACATAAACACCTGCAGGAGATAAAAAGTCCTTGTTCTGGATTGAACTTTAAAAAAATTAAACATCTCAAGAATGTATGACTTATACATTTACAACTGAAAATCATTAGCACAATAAAGAAAAGTGGTAATTATTTTTTTAGCAAAGTACATTTTAATTTCTGTTAAAAAAAACCATAAATGGCCTTTAAATTCTAGGAATCTGATGTATAGTTGATTTTTTCTGAAAACGTCTTGTCTTCATCGTTTTTGAAATAATTATCGATCGGAGTAGTAATAGATAAAATAGATAAAATGTTAGAAATGATAGAGGTTCTACTTTCTTTGAGCCTAAATTTTGATAACTATTTCCTGTTTTCTTCCCTTGTATCTCTATCCTGTTTAAGGTGACTCGGGATGTTTTTTCGTAAGCACACAGACTTCATACCTAAGACGCTTTCCTGGTTCATTTTGTGTGGCAGCTTCTAAAACAACACAATAAATTCAGTTTAATTAGGCACTTTGGTATATTACATAATGTCTATCCTGGTTCATCGTGACCTGAAGCGTAAAGGGAAAAAAAACAAAAGCTTGTCTTTGTTCCCTTATTGCTCGCTTGTTTTGTACTGTTTGGAGCTATTGAGCTTTATTTCCTGAGAGTTTGTGAAATTCTGCTGCCAGTTTAAAATAATTCACTGAGCCGCTGTCTTCGAAAAAACACACAAGAACGAGGTAAACATCAAGAAGAGTAAAAAAAAAGAAGTGGGAAATGCAGTTCAGTACCACGAGTTGGGGAGCAAAATCAGATACTCTGCATAGATATGAAAATAATATTTAAAAACTGGTTGATGGTGGAATAAATAAATACAGCTTCATGACTGAGGTATAAAAATGTAAAGTTAACTTTGGCTTTGTGCCACTTTTCATGCATTACAACTCTGGGCGACTTGAATGCACAAGCCGCACAAACTTTGTGTTTACCGTTTACGGCATGACTTTTTTGTTTTGGTGGACGGAAGCTTGCAAACCCACTGGGTTCTGGGTCACCACTCAAATCCCATTACAGTGTAACAGGCCTGGCATCTCCCTCCCCTCGCTGTGCCCCCAGAAAGCTGCGCAGAATAATGAGCAGTAAACAGGCCGGGCCAGCGGACAGGCAGCAAAGAGGGTGTCCAACTGGAACTGACAAAAGATGGGAGGGTGTCGCCATGGCAGCGGCCGAACCGCTTGAGTCACATGGTCGGGGAGCTCTCTTGAATCTGGCGAGGGGAGGCTTTGTAGGAGTCTTTCTTCCCAGCCTTGGACGCCGATGGCAGCAAAATGAGCCGAGCCCCGATGGTCGAGAGACTCCATCTGAACAGGACGATAGGTTTCGGACCGCAGGACGGGGAGGCGGACACGCCTGCGTTTGGTGGGTAGAGCAACGTAGAAATGATTTCAAACAGAGGAGTTTCTGTGAGATGTTGGTTTGTTCTTCTGTGGCACCCCAGAGGTCAGAGTGTTCAACATCGTCCTCATCGGCCTGGCCTCGCTCGTCCTCGCCGTCACCGGCCTGTACTGCATCAGCATCTGCTACAGCCGCAGCAGGTCAGCACAAAGCCTCCTTCACACGTTTAAGATGTTAAAGGTCGGCGTTGGGAAGACACACCGATGCATCTGGAGCTCCATCTCACTGATTTAAAGGCTTGACGCTCAATCTTTGGCGTTTTCGAGATACGCAGGGTGTTCTGTTAAACACGGCACTCGTTTTAAGTTGTCTGACTGTAAGAATGGACATTTACAATCAGGAAGATTCATTAGATAGCTGAAAGTCATAAGTGATTCTAAGGTGGAAAGTTTGGCCTATGTTGAAAGCAAATAAAACAAGAAAAAAGTCTAATCTTTATCCAAATTTCATTTTACAAAAGCGGGATAATCCCATTAACTTCTTCAGAAATATTTGAAATTAGTTTAAGGGAATTTCATAGGCTGTACAGAACCTTCTAAAATGTTTTGCTTTTTTGTCACCTATATGATTCAGATCATCAAATACATTTGATAAACAAAGATAACTTTACTAAAGGAAAAAAAACAGAATCACTTTTTAAATGATAATTTTATTTATTAAGGGGAAGAATCTTTTCAAACCATCCTGGTCGAATGTGGAAAAGTGATGGTTCCTTCACCATATTAACTGGTTGTGCCAATCCTTGGTGGTAATAAGGGGCAACAAATCATTTACGTTGCTGTGTGGAGGGATTTTGACCATGTTCTGTATAACAAAATGAGTTTTTATTCTGCCAAATTGGAAACAACCTGCTTCAGGTAATGAAACGGAGTCTGAATCAGATTTAAGTCCCTTAGGCGATGAGAAAACTTTCCTTTTTGTTTTGCTGATCCATTGAAAAGTTGACCGATTACGATTGTTCTGCTACATGACTCACGTGAGGTAAAACACAAGTTTACAAACCGAAGACTTCAGAAATCACACGTCATGAAGAAGCAAAGCAGGCCTCAGCCCTTTCACATGATGTTCTCTTTCTAAATCGCAGCGGTGGTTTTATGATAGTCATCTTTCAAAACGGTTTCGCTTTTATCTGGACGGTCCACAGAAGATTTCCCTACAGGTATCAGCTATCTAATGTTTTTAACATGTTGTGTCTGTCATGCTGTGGTTTTCTGTTTGAAACTCTTCAATGGATGCCATTTACCTCGAGTCGCTTTCTTATTGTTGACAAATGAACACTAACTTCAACTGTGGCAATGAGGCCTGCAGCAAATAGCAAAGACCTGGTGGAGCTGAGCTAATTCTCAGTGCAATGCTGGTGGAAATGTTGATAAAGGCTAAATTGAGAAATGTTGTTGTTGTGAGAAGTAGAAGGAAGAGTAAGGGCATAAGCAGGAGCTTCTTAAAGAGACAGAGACTCAGTTTCAAGACATTAAGCTGACTCTGCTACACTCAGTGCCTGGAAATATATAATACTGCCACTTTAAGATTGAGATGCCTCCTGAAATCTAATTCTTGTTCTCAGGCAGGTTCTATGTGAATGTGCATTAATTACAGGTAATTCATGGTTTAATAAGAGGAAAATGCTTTGTTTTAAATAAAGGTTAGCTTCCCCTCCATTAAAGGAATCCTCATTTAAAAACTGATGCTTGTATTTACTCGACTCAACGTTGTATCGTATTAAGATCTGGCTGTGACAAAAACAGAGAAAAATAGAAAGAGGACAAATTCTTTTTCACAGTGTGTTCATGAATGCGAAGGCAGCTGTGAAGTAAATTTAAATGTGACATTTTCCCTCAGGCAGTCAAAGAGAGCCCTTATTTACGAGAGCGCCGTGACTCGTGGCGAGCCGGAAAATCCGGTGGCGGTCAAAGCCGTGAAGCGGTCGACCAGCTTCGTCAACCCGCTGGCGTTTTTCAGGAGACCGGAGGCTGCAAAGGACAACTCCAGGGTCTACTTCATCTACAGCAACCCTCTGCCGGTGGGACTGAACGAGGACGAGGAGGAGGAACACAAAAAAGCCGCCAGCACCACCGGCGGCAGAGCGCAGCCGCAGCACACCCTGCTGACAATGCCGCCGTCGTTACGGGACTATGGCAGCGACCCGAGCGGCGGATTCATCCTGGACCCGCCCATATTTTACATGCAGCTTTAGAAGCAAAGTATTGGCTATGAGGTTAAGCTCGTCTCTAGTGTTGTCCGCTGTCTACTATCAGAACCTTGTAGGTTAAAGGATTCAACTAACGTTTCGTTAACCCAGAGGGAAAAAAACGCAAGAGCCAGGAGAAAAGTTTTAACTTTATGGTGACCCGGACTCAAAATAGTAGTCATGGCCATATAATTCTTATATTTAAAACAGGAAACAAAAAAATCCCACAACATATCTCCATAAGGACAAATGCATTAATTTAGCTTTTCCTTTTAGAAATGAACATTGAAATCTGTAGTTGTGATACAATAAACATGTTTTCCTATCGTTTCCTTTTATTAAGTCTAGTTTTTGCTTCGCAGCTCAGTGTTTTGCCATGTTAATTTGGACTGATTAAAAGTTAATTATTTAGATTAAGTGATTTAAAAATACTTTGTTATGGTGCCCAAATACAACTCATGTGTAAACACTAATAAAACCATTATTGTAACATTTATTATGTTGTTATGAAAACATTGACTCCCTGCAACAGTCAGTGACCAACATAATGCACAATCTGAAGCTATTCACGCCAGGACTGGCTGTGACCCTCATCAGGTTTAGCTTGATTGGTTATAATAGTCAAAAAAGATTAGATTTTTAATACAGAAACATGTCACAATCATGGGAAATTCTGCTGACTGTCCAGCTGTCCAGCAGACAGATACTGACACAGGAGAGTAAAAGACAAGAAGCTCCAGGTTCACAAAGTGCTGCATTTAAACATTCGTGGAAAGTTGAGTAAAAGGAAAAAGTGGAAAAGAAATTAGCCAAAAAAAAAAAAAAAAAGCAAAAGGTTCTCAAGAGCTTGGAGGGAGATTCAAAAAACATGATCGTTGCTGGAGTCATGCATTCAATAGTTAAACATCCAGGACTGAACTTGTTGTCAGAAGTTTCTTAGCTGGACTGAGTGGAGCAAAATCCTCATTTCAGATGAAAGGAGCTGTTGCATTTGGAAATCAAGGTGTAGTGGAGGAGGGGAGAGGTGCAGAATCCGGGTGACATTTCCAGTCAGTGATGGTTTAGGGAGCCATGCCATCGGTCAGCGTTGCTCCACTGCATCTCCTCAAATTTAGAAACTAAAACTAAGCTAATAAGTTCAAAACGAAACAACGTGCAAACACCTTTGACAACAGAGTCGATTTTACACATTGTACCTTTAATGGAAAGGATTGGCGAAATCTTCAAAAACATCCCCGTCACATTTTCTGAGACATATAATAGAAAAAGAATCTGAAGTGACTATTAACAGGTTTTAGTAAAACTGGTGGCGTTGTTTAAAAAAGGCAAGCAGAGCGTGGATCACAGACAAGAGGGGAGAAGAAGTGAAACGGTTATCGCAGAGCAGCCACTGAGCGGCCGGAGGCGGAGAGGACGCCGAGTCCTCAGATGACGGGCTGCGTCTCCCTGACCAGCCACTGCAGAGCCTCCATTCTGCCCTGCCGCTCCAGCTCCGCACCAACCACCTCCCTGCACCTCTGGTGGTACTCGTTCACCCAGTCCTTCTGCGGGGGACACAAGGGTGGAGAACCATGAGGACACCGGCTGAGTTTTCATGGCTAAATGTGCGCAAAACTTTGTCCACGTTCCGCTAATGCCGAAAAGACACAATTTCACAATTGTTTCCATCAAGTAGGAAACGCAATAAAAAAAACACACTGGAAGAAGTTGTTCACGGTATAAGACATTAGAAAAAAAACATGGCGGAACATGATCTGACTGCTTCCTGTTCTACTTAGTGGTTGTTGCTGGTGGCAACATGCTGTTATTCGTGTGGCACAAAAAATGTTTCCTGTGTAGTTTTGTGAAATAAATAAAATTTGGACAGGCTCAAAAAAAAAATCCCCTGATTCCACAAGACGTTTTATAGAAATAATAGAATTTATTATATTTATATATATATATATATACACATATATATATATATATATTTTTTTTTTTTTTTTTCATAATTTGTGCATTTTGTTTAAGCAAATTTATTTCAGAAATGTCAAATCGTGGAGTTATACGGTCGGTGGAAACCGCAGACAGCAAAACATTTCTGAGGAAAGCGGAAACGTGTTCGAAGTGTTTACGTTTAATTTAATCGTGCATCACGAACGTCACCGTAAATGACTTTTGAAATCAAGAGTTGGTTTTACAAGTTTAAATTTGCTGTGAATTTTTCTGCTTGGAGTCACGTCACATGACAGTAAACTCAATGTGTCTAATATATGACGCTGACAGTTTTCTAAAATTGACGTATTCGATGCACATGTCTCTCACCTCCTTCTGGGTGAGCATCTCTGTGTTCATCATCTTGACTTGGATAGGAACCAAAGTCAGAGGCTCAAACGTCAAACTCCCCCTGTTCCTGTAGTTGTACTTAAACCACAGATGGAAGAAAAACAGAAAAGAAGGCAGAAATTACACCACATGATGATTGAAGGAGGTATTTTATTGATTTTTGAGATGATATTTATGTTTTTACTTTGGGTTTAGCGGGAACAACGAGGACCACGTTTTCAATACGAATCCCAAACGATCCGTCTTCATAGTATCCAGGCTCTAGAAAAACGACACATAAACAAGCAAAGGATAATGTAGTGTTTTTAGAACGTCGAAAAATATCTCAAATATCAACAAATGCAGATCAGGCGGTTAAGATGTGATGTTATTTAGATTTTTAAACAAGTAAGCATTCAAGAGCGGGTCGTCATCAACAAACTAAAAGAAAAATCTCCAAAACTATTCCCAGCTTAAATGTTTAACTCTGATTATGACAAGTTAAAGTAGGATTTTTAAAGTAGAAATGATAGATAATAATCTGAGTGTTTTTTCTCTCTTTTAAAAAATTAGTTTGATATTCAGTTTTCATTTTTTCAAACCTTATCTAAGACTGAAAAATCATTAATAAAACCGTGAAATGCTAAACATTTCCAAAGACTCCGAATGTAGTAACTCAAAACCTTGCAGTTGAAATCTAGGAATAAAACCCCAAAAATGAGAAATCTGTCATTTCTGTCTGCCGCCTCTCTGAGTTTAGTGGCGTTAATCCCCCCCAGCTCTCATCCCGTGTCGTACCATCGCTGACGATCATTCCGGCCTCCAGAGGTTCGTCGGCGAAGGTTTTGTAGCTGATGCCGCAGGGCCCCTCGTGGACGTTGAGGAAGCAGCCCACGCCGTGACCCGTTCCGTGAAGGTAGTCCAGTCCCGACTCCCACAGGGCGGCTCGGGCAAATGAGTCCAGCAGGTGGCCTGGACACACGGACGCAGTTAGTCACAGAGAAAAAGCTATAGATTAAAACACATATTTCCTAAACTTTTTTACAAACATATTGCCTTGGTGTGAATCCTTGGAAGTGGTTCTGATGTTGTGGGTCTGACCTGCAGCTGCCAGCTCAGATTTAAATGACAGTGCTGTTGTAGTTTTGTTAGAGAAGTAAGTCATCTTAAATCTGAAGATTCCTAGTTTAAAATCCAAAGTACATGCAGTGCCTATAAAACGAATTCACCTCTTTGGATGTTTTATCATTCTAGTGCTTTTACAATAAACAAAATTTGACTTTTTTGACAGAAAAAAATTACAAAAAATAAATTAAATATCAAAGTGAAAGTTGTACAAAATGAGGTCAAGTGAAGCAAAAGTCAACCTTCACCAGTCCTCAGTAATATGCCAGTTTACTGATGACTTGTAGTTAAAAAGAAAATAGAAAATACCAGATACATTTCCATAAAATATCAAAGGGTTCAAAATGAGCGACTTCATTCATCAGACCTCATGACTTTCTGCTCAACAATCTCTCCTAGAGAAGCAGAGCTCACCTTTAGTCCCATTGGGGAACATGGCAGCGCTGACAGCTATGTGTCCCTTCAGCACGTAGGTAAAGCATTCCTGCGGTGGAATAAAACGCAAAGTTGTCCACATTTACAACAGACTGGGTCGTTAGAACCAATACGCTGAACTCATTTTCACAACAATAAACCGGTTCACCTTCTCGAAAGCGGAAGGCGTCCCGAAGTGGACGGTGCGGGTGACGTCTGTGGTTCCATCGCTGCCAAACGCACAACACAAATTGTCTTGTTCATTCATTTCATGTCATAAAACAGCAGCATATTTACATATGTAACAGCAACATATTTACATGTACTGAGCTCCAGAGTCGATCAGATAAACTTCATTCACAGTAAGAGTTCTGTTGGTTTCAGGAAGGGGTCTGCAAGAAGGGAATGTGGCTTAGCTGGGTCAAAGGTCAAAATTATTCCACCAGTATTTTTTGTACTTGTTTGTTTGTTTGGTCTCCTTACTGACCGGTAATGTATGATGGCTCCATTCGGACCCACGCTGGAGATGGTGGGGAAGCTGAGGCCAACAAAGTCTTTCTGTTGACTGGAAAGGAAAAACAGAGAGAAATTCATTCACTGCACAAAGTTTTATTAAAAAATGTTTTTTACACCTCCAGGGGACACAGTTTTTATTCAAAAGTCCAGTAGAGGGCGATATTGCTTCACACAACATCTTTTAAAGGCAGAAATCAGGGTTCCTATTCATTTTTTAATGTCAAAGCTTCACACTTTTCCAGAAACAAATGTACCAAAGTGGTCAGTCCTCAACAGAAAAATCTTAAATTCTTAATAATAATAAATTCTTAAATTCTTAATAGTAATGTTTACTATGAATGTAAGGCAGATATTACTACAGCCATAAGCTTTTGCTAGAAAGCTGCAGTAAAGAGAAGGAAAGAGAAGGATGAAGGAGCGAAAGGAAGCATGGATATTTTAGACAGCTGGGCAGAATTCTCAAATATATATCTTTCTTTCCTTTTATAGCACTTATTCAGACCTGGAGCATTTCGGGTTTCTGTGGAATTAGAAGCGACACAAAGTGAACTGAATTGACGTCACAAACTGGACACGGAAAGCTGAAAATCACCTGCGGAGTTCCTCGGCCTTATCGGCTGCAGAGATCTCAGTCACGTTGCCGTTGGGGATCTAGGAAACAGCCGCCAAAGCGACGACAAGTGGAGTGAAAAAACAACACTGGCACACTTATAAGTTTGAGTGGAACTAAGTGATGTAAAAGAATCTACTGCAACAAAGTGTTCCCATTTTCAAAGAACAAAAAGACCCAATCTTAGTCCAGGCTTGATCCTTGCCTGTGAGTCTCCAGTTATGTAAAACGTTTTACTGACAGATTGGTTTTGTGAAAAAGAATACCTCCTTTTCCAACCAAGCGAAAAGTTCACAAAGAGCAACAGCATCCTTGATCTGTTGGGAGAAATAAAACAATTAAAAAAAAAAAAAACATCCGACTTTATTTTTGAACAGAACTAAATTAAAGAGGAAATCAATGGCTCAAATTGTATGTAAATTTAAGGTTCAAAATCTCTTACATGGGCCATTTTCATGCCTTTGATCTCGGTGGCATTCTTTATGGCTTTGGAGAGGCAGAGCGGAGTGTAGGGAATCAGAGTCCTGTGAGCCTAAATGACAAAAGACACATTATTAAGAGACAACACAAATCACAGTATTTTAATTTGAATCATTTTTTCCCTTTATGTTTTATTTAATTTAACCGACAAGTAATAAAATAGAAAATACATCTTTTATCAGTTCTAGTGTTTTAATATAGACATCAACTGATGTTTATTTGTAAAATGACAAAAGAAATAAATGGTTTGATACATACCTTAATGTAAATTAAGCAAAAATGTATTAAACATAGAACGAACGCAAGCTGAGAAATAAATCATACACAATTCATAACCCCTGCCCCAAGTATCTCAGGATTTCTTTAATTCTAATAATTATAATCCAAATTGTACTAATTTAATGATTGCACAGAAAACTAAGCTTAAAAAATGTTTTTAATTTGTTTTTTAAGTTCAGAACAATTTTTGTGCATATTTTTTAGGGCTATAGAAATAGCCCTAAAAAAATAGGGCTTTCACTATTTAGTCCTCTTTTTTTTTTAGATTATTGTATCGTCATACAATAATCTCATGATACGATACACGATATTCTGCTCACGATACAATATATATTCAGCAAACGATACAATTCAATACACCTTCACGATTTTCTGAAAGATTTTAGAGGGACAGAGTGATTTGGGTGACATTTTGTGACTGTTATAGAGTTGGACTGAATTAATTTAACTGAAAACTGATTAAAAGCACCAACTATACAATATCTGACTCTGGTTGGACATGACAGCTGGACAAAATGAATCAAAGAAGTAAGTGAGAAAACATGTTTCTTTTAATTGAAACAGTACAAACTGTAGCTTACATGTACATTACAAGTGCCTGCTGTGAATAGTTTGATACCTTTTTAACCTTGACTCTTAACATCTGTAGGAATCACTCTTAAGCCTGATGACCGAATCACTCTCCCGGTGAAGCAAGCAGTGAGTGAGCAAGGTGACAGTTGGATGTTACGATACTTGCGGATGAATATCAATTTTTTTTCTAGGAAAGAAAATATCGATATATATCGCAAAATGGATATTATACAGCCCTAATTTTTTAAATTATGCTAGTTCAATTATCAGCAAATCAACAAGGGAGTCTTTTTTGTGCAGACTCCTAGAGGAATGGGTTAACTGTTGTACATCTAAAAATAACTTCAAAACTGATATCCTGGAGATGCATGTGGGTTTTTTTTCCCTATAAAGTCTTTGAAACCTGCGACACAAGTCGCCATCGACCTGAAACAGCTGCTATGAGGACGTAAACAAACAGCTTCTTCTGCTTACTAACAACGGAGTTCAACTTCCTCTTCTGACCAAGTCCAGAGCAAAGCGTCCAGTCTTCTCTCACCTTTGGGATGACCTGCGTAAGAGCGCAGCTGGCCTTGTCACAGATCCACACTTTGTCTTTGGGGCCGAGTGCAGCGCAGATCGCCTGGAGCTCGGTGTAGACGGACTCGTACGGGAAGGTCTGGACGCTCAGCTCGGGCCGGTTGGGGGAGTCCAGCTGCAGGTGGTCCCGCACCACCGGGTCAGACAGCCGCTTCTGGTCCACGAAAAGCCTAAAAGCAAGGATGGATGTGAGGGGGAAGAATTCAGTCATAAAGAAGATACATAAAATACTGATGCACAGCTTTAATTTTAACAATAGGTTCTACTTTATACATTTACATGTACAGTATAATAATAATGCATAAATGCTAAGAAAATATCTAATTACTTGTGCAAAAAGTGACTGAAAACGTGTTTACCATTATGTATTTATTCTATTTCTGTGCTTCTATCACATTCAAATGTTTTAATGTAATTACAAAACTGAGGCAGTTGAGGCCTGAAGTCTAAAAAGTCATAGAAAAGATTTTGAAACCCTTTCCAGAATCCTAGATGTTAATTAGTTTAGAGTTGATATCAATGTGATGTAATTTTTGACAGTGTTTTAGCTTCTTTATTTCACTTCAGAGAGGATTGTTTAGGTGAAATAAAACCTCTTCCACATATTTCATGGATACATCACACTGACAGGCAAAGCAACGAAAGGAACTCAAAGGTTTGATCTCAATTTCTGCTCTGATCAGATTTCAGTAGCTCCTCTGGACGTGAACCAGTAGGGATTAATAAACACTGAGGAACAGCTTTGGATTTTTTTTTTTTTTAAACAGAAAATATGATTTCCTGTATTTAAAAATAAATTTCTTATGTAGCCATAATAACTCATACTTGTTGTTTCTTCTGTTATAAAAATCAAGTTTTTACAATAATAGCACCTGTAGCGCAATTCAGTAGCTTTAGAGTTGATGGCAGTTTGCGGCTGTGATGTCGTGCTGTTACCTTATGGAGTTCATTCCCACGATGGCATATGCAAAAAACACTGGGTTGTAATCAATGTCTGCACCTCGCAGGTTGAAAAGCCCTGAAAAATTAAACGCACCAAATAAGGTCAACAAAACCAGAAAATAAGCAAAATTAGGCAGCAATATTTACGTTTTGATCCACCATCAGACAACGCGTAAAGGAAAATGATTTGGTTTGTTCATGACTCTTGTTATCAAACTGCCATTTGATAACAAGAGTTGATCATAATCTTGAATAAATGTGACTCAAACTGGATAAAGTCGGCATTTTAGTGGGCGAGTGAAATCCTCAGATCAAAGAATCTCCAGCAAGAAACTATTTGAGACAAATGTGCATCACTAGGAGCTTTGACTGTGATTAACTATTTTAAAACTGATGCATTTCTGCCAACTTAACGTACACGCGATCTCGTCCAGAGCTGTAGCC
Source organism: Micropoecilia bifurca (assembly GCA_903067075.1). NCBI lineage: Eukaryota > Metazoa > Chordata > Actinopteri > Cyprinodontiformes > Poeciliidae > Micropoecilia > Micropoecilia bifurca. The sequence continues at coordinate 12,406 of CAEGAF010149111.1, forward strand.
ACAAACCAGGTGATCTTCCTCTCCGTCATCTTGCCTCGCAGCGTCGTGATCTTGTCCTGCCAGGAAATACCTGCAGGTAGGACAACATCCTCAACCCAGAGTACCGAGTACCAACCAGACAGTAATCGCACATGGAATGTTTTAACACAATAAAAACAAAGAGAGAACACGTTTTTTTATCTTATTTGTAAAACTATTATTGAGACTCAAGCATAACCTCGTTCTACTATTGTAAACTAATCCTGCGTGGAGCAGCAGTGTCGATGCCTGACCGGTGTATTCCAGTCCCAGGGTGCGGAGCTGCGTGCTGGGCCTTTCGGGCCGGTCTGTCCAGACCACGTCAATCAGGTTGTCCTGCACGGCCACCAGCGAGTGGCCAGCACTGGTCAGCGCCTTGGACATGTTCTTCCACTGGTCTGAAACACAACATCACAAGTTCTTGTGCACAAGTATTTCTTATAAATGACATGCTTTATCTTTCTTAATTAATCAATTGGTTTAAGGCCACTGTCACACCAGACTAAAACAGCAGCATGACATCACATGACATTAGAAAAAAAAGATTTAAAAAAACGTAGTTGGTTTCCGCAGGGTCTCGTAGTACGCGCTCCTGATTACTTGTGGTGGAGTGAGGGAGTTACTGATGATGGTTTTAAACATACACAAAGCATCAGTGGTGAAAATGTGTTTTATGATGATGATGATGGTGAAAACACCAGTCCCTCCAGAATGTTGCAATGTTTTTTGTGTGATTGTTACAGCATAAAATCACTGATTTGCAGCATTTTTATCAAAAAGTTGTGGTCAAAGTTGTTCCTTTTTTTCAAGTTTTCTTCTTGCCAGAACGTTGACTTAAACAAAAGTTGAAATTGCTGCACATAACTTTCCCTTTCCTCCTCTTAATCTCATCACGTTAAAATCCCTCTTTACCTGAGAAGACCCTGCCTCATTGCTCCGCTGCTGGCCTCTGGTCTAATGTCTCCTCCCTGACCTTTTGCTCTTTCTACTGTGACAATAAAAATGTATTTTAAATATGTGTTGAAGTTCATAAGCACAGTTTCAGCAACTCCTAACAGGACATCTAAAAATGTTTTTCTTTGCAAAAAATCAAAACGAAACAAAGAAAAAATGGCAAATGTTGTGCCACTCATCCTTTTGTCTCGCAGGGATGTCATAAGACAGGAAGCTAAATTAGAAGACGGCGAAAGCGGCTGGTCAAAATTCAGCCATTCAGAATAGAATGAAATAAAGAAAGCGCTACGGTCACTGGCCATATTTGCCGAAAAGTTGTGATGATAGTTGAAAATTGCAAGTCTGCGCAAAATTTCCGAATAATGAAGGGATTTGCGTAAATAGTTGCCATTGCAACTTCCTGGAGGGACTAGAAAACGTCTGCACAGAGGAGTCTGGTGCCATCAGTGGTTGACTATTCATGACGTGTGTCTGGCAAACACATCTTTGGCTACAATTCATCAAATATTTTTAGGGTAAAGTACACTTGCTAGTCGAGTTTGGAGCTGGAGAGAACAGCACACACCTCCAAATTGTGCACATCAGCCAGTTGGTCGGAGACCAAGGGAAGCTGTCGGTTTTTCAGGCTGCATTTGAAATGCAGAAAGCATCTATGATGCCGTCAAAGAGGCCTGGTGTTGTGTTTACTACCGAGAAAAGAGGAGTGGAAGGAAAAAAAAACACAAGCAGTGGCTCCTGGAGTTTACAGACGCAGCTTGACCGAGAATTCAACACCTGGTTGTGATCGTCGGACGGCATTTTCGTAAATTTTCTAGCTACAGAATTAAGAATGTGCAGATTAGAAAATTTGGTCCAATATCTATGGCTCCCACTGTGGCAGAATTTTACATTTTTGTTCGAATGCTCAATTAATCATCAGAATGATCAACAGAGAATTCGATTACTAAAATAAAAACTTAAAACAGTCGTACTTTACTCTGAAATTAATTCGTCTCAACCACCAACATTCATCCTGGAGGCCGTAGGATTGACGACGGCCCCTGAGGTGGGTCTTAATTCAGCTACATGCATCATCTTCTATAAAGAAATGTCACTCTGAGGTGTTACAGGAAGCCTGACAGGCAAAGGAAATAAACCAACGTCTCATACCAGCAGCGATGATCCAAGGATCTACTCCCACTTTGGAGTTTTCTGGCAAGACGCTGATCAGCCAGTCCTCCTGTGACGGTGTCTCCTTCAGTCCTGTAAGTATGTAAAAGCAGGATGGTACAACTTGAATTTTACAGCTAATTTAGGTTTTAAAGATGCTTATAATGCTGTTATTTGTTATTAATTTGACTCCTTCTTTTTAAGACTGAGGAGGCTCACCCATCTTCATCAGAGCCCAGTTGTTGTCCATCTGCTGGCTGGCCTGGAGGAAATATCGTCCGTCTGTCCACATGGCAGCGTGCTGCTCTGTGATAATGGCTGTTCCTGAATAATGAAGCAGAGCGAAAGAGCTGCTTACCTTTGTGTTTTGTTACACACAGGATCACATTCGGATTGGCCGGGTCTGAGGAGCCGTGTTACACAGTTTTAAACGGTAAAATCTCTGATTACAGTAGATAATAACCAGTGAGCTCGTCTTCGCTCCATTACGAAAGATGCTTGCTTCTGAAGCGAATCTTGTCTCAACAAAAATTAAAAAAAAAAACGGACTGACTTTTACATAGTCCTACAGTAAGATCGGGTGCTGGACTCAGCGAGACAAAGATTAGGACAGATATAAACCTGGAAGTCTTTCTGAACGTAGGAAAAGATTAAAAGCAGGTGATTCTCAGCAGTCGCTTGGAGTGACTGCTTACTTCTTGCTCACATCCAAGCAAAGCGTTACCTGCAGAACCATTGAATCCACATATGAATTCCCGTCTGCAGTCGCATGGTGCAATGTATTCACTCTGTAAGACAAAAGCAGGCTCAAATCAGCATAATTTACACTCAGTGCCTACGCGAGTATGGTTGACAGCAAGAAGACCCTCCTCCTGACTCTGATTGGTTGCTTCTGATCCAACTGTGTATTTCTGAAGATGGCAGTAGCACCACAGCAAGGAGAGGAGTCAAATGTTTTCACAGAGTGTCCGTCTTATGCTACACAACCACAGCAGTGACAGTTTAAACAGATGTGTAAAAAAACATACTGTTTATAAGTTACAGACTGCAGCTTTTACGTTGGGAACCATAACACAAAATAAACAACATTTTTAAGCCAATGTGGGTCTACTCTTTTATTATGTTTGTGGGTTTTGCAAGTGGAGGATTGATCCGAGCAGAGACACATTATGAGCGCGAGGAGGATAGGGTTTGAGAAAGCACAGTGAATATTTGAAATTGTGAGTACAAACATTACAAGTTTTGAGAAGAAAGACGTAAAGTCCTGCTTTCGAAATAAAAATGTAAGCACAAATATTAAAGGTTTTGAGAGCAAAGTACATAAAATCCTGCTTTCAGACCAAAAATGTGCGCTCTTAAATTAGGCACGGGAAATTTCCCTCCATACATTTTGGTCTAATCTCTAGGTATGCATAAAATTTTACTTAAATTGTGATGTATTGCGTAAATAACGTGCATCTTTTTTTTTCTCATACCTGATGTGCATCTCCAGATGGGACTATGTAAGCGTGGATCGGCTCTGAAAAATATTTGCAACTCCTCATCGCCTGCCGAAGAAGCCGCAGAAGCTCCCCAGTGATCTTTGGAGACATAGCTGTGTCTGCATTCAAGAAGACAAAAATCACATATTTTCTGTCTGAGGAATTTTTAAAAAACCCACTTTCTTATGAGCACTTTTTACAAGTTGAAAAGTGGTAGTTAAGATGAAAAAAATGCCCATCCTTTCATGGATCTTGCTAATCAGCTGCATTTTACCTGAATTTTGAGAAGCCATGTCGACTGCAGCGCCACTGGGCCTGACTGACTCTACGTGGAGCTCAAAGTCACAGACCACACCTGGATCTTTAACCTGCCATAATGTGCCAGTTCAGCAACTATGATGGCAGTCAGGGTTAAATATTACACAGACAAACTGGCACAAATTAAAGGTGCATCTCAATGACTCAGGATGTCATCAGAAAATGTACTTATTTCAGTGAATTAATTCATAAAGTTAAACTGATGGATTATACAGATTGCCTAGACTCTCAGCATAATATACTATTGCTGTAAATTGTTTTGGCAATAGAACCCCCCCAACAAAAAAAAAATCCCAAATTAAATTTAATTGAAAATGTGAATATTACATTAAATACTAATTAAAAGATTCAATTTAGTACAGTATTATTATGCAGACTGCCCATAACATCCTTCACAAAAGGCTATTACCTTTTTTCACACACCTTTTGGTCAGTCACCGAAGCGATCTTCTAAATTATTGCACCTGTTCGTTGTTTTCACCACGTCCACGTTAACTTACGGGAGGCACGTCACGACGTCAAAAAAAACCCCCACGAACAGACCAATCACGTCTCAATGCTCCTCATCGATGAGCTCTCCTATTGGCTAAAAGCTCTGCATGAGATTGTTGTTTACAAGTTCACAAAATGAAGAAGATGAATTCTCCCAATCCTTTCATAACTTAGCAGCTATTATTCATCATGTACAGCATAAATAAATAAGTAAATATGTTGTGGCGTATACGGAGTTTTTGGCTGGTTTATTCCTGTGCAGGCAGAATCAACAGGCCGACATTAGTAACTCATTTATGAATTACGTGGTGGGTGTGGCGGCGCGTGGGAGTAATAAAGATGCTTTGGTTTCTCCCAGTAAAAGAGGCCGATTTAGACCTGCTTTAAGCCAGTAGCAGATCCCAGACCCATGTCTGGTTATAGCCGATCTGAAACCAGTCCGCAGTTCCCCGTGTGAGGAGAAGCTCGAAGCCTCTGGAGCAAAGCTAAGCTAAAGCACCGCTACGACCCGCCGGCGGAACACTGAATACACACCCGCTCTTCCGCCTCTCAAAGGTGGCTCCGGTGAGAGAAATCCAAGCGTATTTTTGTTTACCAGCTCGGACCTTGTGTCAATTTACTAAACAAGGAGGCTGCCATTTCGTCGCTGACGTCACTGGTCACGTGACCGTGGCTTCAGCCAGTAGACGCCGAGGGATCCAGACTCGCCTCTTTCTCATACTGTCTGTGTGGTTAGGAGAACGTAAGGGAACATTTTGAGGACTATCTTTTAAAATTCCTAAATCAGGGGATTGGGACAAGAATAATAAAACAAAACATTCACCTAATTTTTTTTTCCAAATTTACATTCCGAGCAACTATTAGAAAGTTTAATTGCGGAGTCTTTTTTTTTTTTTTTCCAAAAGTGATATTTGTTATACAGATTTCTTATTACAACTCAAAGTACCATAGTAAGCTGATTGTGCTATGTGTGCAGAATGTGCCTGGAAAATTGACGTTTTAAAAACAAACACAGACATACCAAAAACTAGTTTACACATATTTATAACCCCAACTGGTCCCTCTGGGAAAACCTGGAAGATCTTCATTTGCACTTAAACTTTATACAGATTCACATTATTTGCTCGATGGCCACCAGCCATAATAAATGGCTGGTGGCATTTATTATTCACAGTTTTACAACAGGAGAATCTTTGTGCCCCCAGCGATGATTCGCGGTACAACCTGGTTTTATAAAGAGACCGCAGACTGCAGCAGGAAGGCAGCAGAACATATCAGACACACCGAGGATAGCTGCACCCGCTGTCCTGCAGAGGTTTCTGAAGAAATCAGAGCAGAACATGCAGGTTATTCAACACAGGAATGAAACGCCATAATCGTGGGGCTTTGAATCATAATTTATCTTAGACACATATTCTGGTTTGTTTATTTTTTTTAATCAGATCATGTACAACCAGGGTTCCTAATGTACATTTCCACAACCACTTGCTTGTTTCAGTCTCGTATTGTTTAGATTTTTGGTTTGGTTAAAAATTCTGTAAATATATTTTTTTATATATTTCTGTGTGCTCCAAACACAAATTAAAACCACCACACTCGAGCTCAAAAGGAAAACAAATGACTTGAAACCCATTCAAGTAACGGCTAGAACCATAATTTGAAGAGTCAAGGATGTTGTTGCTTTTAATCATTTTTATTTTAGACATGAAAAATATTTACGTATAGAATTAAAAACACTGAATGCAAGATCTGTTGTTTTTATTTATTTATTTTAAGGACTGTATATTACTGTTAAGGTTATTCATATTTTTTTTAAAAAAGCTCTTAATTTTTTTATTTTCAGTTTTAATAGCAACACATTTTAAAGTCTTACCAACAGCAGTTACTTGGTAAATGTACCGTTTATGTGAGGAAGTTCCAGCAACTAAAGGAAGCTGCAAAGTATTGTTTTTATGTCTATATCTAGTCATACTGTCAGAAAAAATTGCAAAATCGTCACAGTGACCCTGTAATATGGCGGCAAGTTTATTAAAACTCATAAGACAGTTCTTAGTGCTCCTCTTCAGTCTTTTTGTCCACAAAAATCTAAGTATCTGACTTGAAAAGGTGACTAATTACTCTTTGAATAAAGGTAAATACAAAAGCGGAACTCAAGCGGTATTAGTGAAGGTACTTACTTCCACATGAGCTAGTTTCTCTGAACGGGCCCATCAGCTTACTGCTTCTGACAGACTCAAGTAGTTCTGTGTTGACATCTCCTTTAAAGTACACAAAGTCACACAAAATGTTACTATTACTCTAACGGTAGTCAATGAGAAAGCGCAACAACATTTTGTTTTATTGCAACTTCATTAAAGCCCACCGTCCAGCTCTAATGTTGATAATGGTGGGGGGTCTTATTGCAAAGGTAAACTTTTCACCTTGTGGGAGACATGTGACAGTATAATTATCTGTCCTGTGCTGCACTGTGTAAACCCTCTGTACAGACGGGTTGGTACACTGTTTCCCCCCCAGCGAAAGAGGAATGGGCTGAAAATGAGACGCACCAGACACTCAACTCCAGCGTCGAGTTACTGAGCGAGTTTTGGAGGATTTCTAAAGATATTCAATGCCAGTAAGTGTTCATTGTCCTGATTTGGGGACTTACAACCTTCCCAGTTTTAGTGTGGTAGCTTTAAGCACTAATAGGTCCATACTGGTACCTTAAATTTCAAAGTAAATACATAATCCTGAAAGCTGCCATTTTCCTAGCTACAATTTTCATCTATTGTTAGTGTCGATGTCTTTCATCTACTTTTACTGCTCGTGTTGTTTTCAGTTCAGACAGGTTCCAGAGATAAAACCCTTTTTGTTTTTAACAGCAACTAATTGCTTGACGAATTACCGTCACAACAACTTGAATCCAATGAGTCAGAACATGTTTACGTTGTTACATCACTAAATCAATACTAACCTGCAGCAAATATGAGCTGCAATGTTTGCCACAGATGATGTTGTTCACATCATGCTGTAAACATGACATGCATTTGTGAAGATACAGTGATTCCCCTTAAGCATTAATATCCCTTGATCTAGCTCTATAGAGGCGTGGCAAAAGGTGATCCTGACAGAAAGCCTCAGGCCTGCAGTCAACAAGCCAATTAGCAACCAGAGCAAATGTGTGGAAGAAGATGCTCTGGTCAGGAGACACCAAAGGGATTTTGATGTGGAGGCAAACACTCCACATTGCGTCACCCTGATTGTAACATGTCAACTGTGAAACATGGTGTTGGCAGCAACATGCTCTAAGGAGGCTTTTCTTTAGCTGGTGGATGGAGCAAAATACGGCATAATCCTGGAAGTTAACTTGTTGGCGGCTGCAAAAGACCTGAAACTGGGGCACAAAAAAGCCAGTGGTACAACTGAATGAAAGACCAGACCTAAATATAGATCTGGAATATATTTAGGTCTGTGCCTAAATATAGTAGGTCTGGTCTTTGACTGCTTGGAGACAGTGGCGCAAATACACATTATTCAGGTGGATGCGATAACATAAATCGCTCCACCCCTCCACCCCCTCAGCCCATGGAAGGAACGTCAGGGTGAAGGAGCGACACTCACTCGTCCCCCCAGGTGACGATACTTGAAGGGTAAAACTCGGGCCCCCTCTGGTGCTGCGCCCCTATGCTTTGCATACGCTGCATACCCACTTTTTGCGCCACTGCTTGGAGATAAAAGTTTATGTCTGGATGGTTGATAGGGGGAAACCACCTACAACAGGTGTATAACTAGAGGTCATGAGAAGTTCCTTTTGTTTCTCTCAGAAGAGCAGAAAACGGGAATACATTAGAATCTCATATGTCAGTCTGGCTGTTAGCCAGGTGCGTTTTCTCGCTTTTATAGCTGTGATGAGTCAATCATTTTGTGGTGCTGAATGTGATCGCTTTCAGTCTATTCAGTTCAATTATGACTCACCATAATTGAACTGACCTATAACTGTGATCTTACTCAAATATGGCTCGACAAAGTGTTAACTCAGAGCACTGAACATGAATGGATGTCACACTTTCTCAATTTGTATTCGTAAGCAGTTAAAAAGTTCCACATCACTGTCATACATTGCTTTGTGGTGGTCTATCTTATAAAAATCCAGTTAAATTTGCAGTTGTAACTTAAAATGTCAAAAAGTACAAGAGGTGTTAATACTTTTACAAGGTATGACAGATTTATTCAATCTAAATGGAGAAAGGGAAATTATTTCTGGTATTTTGACTTCTTTCAATGACTTCTGTCAGTGTGTCATTTTCCTCCTTACCCGACACCATGTAGCTGACCGCTTGGCACTCTTCTGTATCGATGGGAAAACCGGGCAAGATGGTTATGCTCACCATTTCTTCAAGCAGAACATTTGCGACTCTCCTTCGGAAATCATATCTGCGTATGAACAGAAATAAATAACTTTTAGTATTGTGAGAATAAATAACCAAATTCAGACCAAAGAAAAATCTTTTCTGAACTGTTTGTTCAGTTCTTCCCAAAACTGAACCAAAAACATAGCAAAGGTTTAACCCATAAATGTGTTGACACCAATTATTTTTGTTTCCAGATCACGACTTTCTGTTTTCAATAAAAACATTAATAAAGCTGCATATTGCACAACATCTATCTCTGCATACGTCTTGGCTTAACTTGGTTCTTGTCAGCCATTAGACCAACAGCAATACATGCAAACAACGTGTGTGAAGAACATGAACAAGAGATGCAAACTGAAAATCAAGGCAATAATAAAATCTTCCAAACCATGCAATTTAGGAATAAGGTACAAAACTTGTTAAATCATTGTTAAACTTATAGCTAACCTTAATATTTACAACCAGATGTCCCTCATATTTAGAATATTCCAAATGAATTTAAATTGATAGAATGAGTGTTTTTAAAAATAGTCCTGTTTTCACCAGGTGAATCCTGAGAGAAATCAGGATAGTTTGTTACTCACCGGTTAAAGGAGCTCACTTTGGGAAAGATCTGCTCTGCGAACGGGGATTCTGGGAGGATGTCAGCACATGCAAGGATGCTGTTACCACTCTTCAACACAAAAGACCTGTAGACAACTTGGATCAAATATAGGATATCAAGTCAGACATTTTTTGGGACTCAACAAAAATGAATAAGATCTACTACACTATAAAGCAAAGTTTATATGTTTAATAAAATATTTCAAGTGAACATAACTCAATTGTCATTTGTGCAACTGATGTTAGTGTTAGGGAAAAACAAAAGCTCTGATAGCACCATGTTTCTTTATGTATGTTAAACAGTGCTGCTGTTGGTGATGTAGGTCATAAAAAGAAATTTGCTGAAAGTAACAATTCAGAATATTGTTTGATCAACTAGCTTATTTGCATATATCTTATAATGTCAAGATTTCTTTGAAATTTAGTTTATGTCAAACTTAAGAAAATGTATCAAGTCATGCTTTATTAAGTTATGCTCACTGAAATTGCACAAGTTAATGTAATTATCAAGTTATTTGAGTGGTGTAAACTTAAAATATACAGCTTGCATATAAAACATGAATTTCCGAAAGCAATTTTTTTTTTTTTGCAATATGTTGTATGTAAAGTCCACTCAGTGCTGTTGACAGAGTGGAAGATGACATGGTGAATGGCAGAAACGGATGGTGGTACGTGAAACTGTAAAACCATCTTTGATGCTTAAGCCGTTGACATTTCCCCACTTCTACAGACCCTCATTTGCAGTCGTCTCACCTGTGTGGTCTCCTGACAGCTGGATGTTGCTGTCAGTGTAAACTTCTCTCCTTCTCAGGCTGACGCTGCCATGCCTTGTAGAAATTTCCCCCACCACACAGCTCAACTGGTTTTGTAGCGAACAGCGGGAGCTCTGGAAGAGGAAAAGAAATTACACACACACACAAAAAGAGTCTAACTATATGGGGTTAGACAGTAAGTAGCTGTTATTTGAGATTAACCACCATTTTATCAAGGCTGTAAAAGAACTTCCAGAAGTAATTGTTTCCATAGTTTGCTGTAAGTAATTTTTCTATTTACATATCTTCTGCAGGTTTTAAATTCTGTGAAAAAAAAAACTGTGTCCTTTTAACTGAAGTATTTATAACAAGTAAGCTAACAATATCCTAAGTATGTGGCCACTTTCCAGCATGCTCTTCTCCTAGTTTGCTGTTGTTTCTTTTATGCAAAAGTGTTCCTCAAATTACCCTCGGATAATATCTGAATGTGTTTACATCTGATGACGTGACACCAACAGGCCGCCTCACCTCTGGTTTCATGTTGAAGGGGTTGAAAGTGTGCCCCACGCTGGTACACAGGCCACTCGTGGCATTCACACGGTTGCTTGCGATAAAGAGGGAGGCCTCAGTAATCTGTAAGCATATTTAAAATACAAACTATGTTTCCGCTGCCTTTATTTGTCGCATTGATGGACATAAGTACAAATACACACATAAGTAGTAATAGCAAACAGACAACTGGATTCTCTGATCAATATCAATAAACTTGTTCTCATGAACATGCTCTCTAATCCATTTTTCCTGTTTTCTCTTGTTTTCTCTCCCTGTTTTCTCCGCCCTGCCGGTGGCTAACGGCATTTTGTTATTGAAGGATTTTGACATTTTTCAGCTCCCGACACTAAAGATAGGAGTGGAAGGGATTTTCATTCATATATGTAAGAACTGTGTTTAACTCTATTACCCTTTACTTACAGTTTGACTTGCAGGTGATTTAAGGTCCACATGCAGTGTGACATCACTGCTACTCCCATCAGGAAACACCTGCTGGCGCTTGAAGGGACAGAAAACGGAGGTGCCTGACATTAGTAGACATTCAGATTATTGCCAACTGAATAAAGTGATTTATGCTGATGTGTGAATATCTGTTTTCTTTTTAGTAACTGCCGAGGCACATCCCAAGTTATTTGGCCAGACCAGAATAATCTCTGTTGTCTTTTCCTCCTTGATAGCTCTGTGAAGGTTTAGGTGTAAAGCAAGACTCAGTGTGGAGCCTTTGGATGGCAGCTGACAGAAACAGCCGATATCTGGGTGAGCCTCAGAGTTTAGTGCACATACATTCACAGTTAACCAGCAGAAAGATGCTAAGCTAAGCTGAAACTTTTGCCTCTGCTTAGAGTTTAGATAAGGCCTAAAAAAAATTCAACCTGGCTTGAGCCCAAAGGCATTGTGTCTGAGTCTGGTCAGACCCGACTAATGATGTTAAGTAAGCAGTGTAACATCTCTTGTTTTCTTTTTTTTAATTTAACATGTTCCAGCTCCATTGCTGGAGCAGATCCAATGCAACATTTTATCGCTTGCTGTAACTATCATGCGAGTCAAGTGTAAATCATCAGGGATGTGTGATTGATCGGAGCAGAGCAGGGCGTAGCTGCATGCACATTTATTGTGTTACAGACTAGTGGATGTCTACTCCTGACTTTTTTTCCTCAACAGGGTAAGCTGCCTACTCCTCTAAAGCTTTATAGAACACATTCTCATTTGGTTTTCTCTGTACTGTACATATTGCAGATTTATCAAATGCGCCACAGAAAGCCAACACCACACGACGTGACCCAATCATCAATTCTGGCCCTGTCTGGACCAAATTTCGAGGTCAGGTTTGGGCTTGGGCCATAATTCTAAACTCTAGCACTGTTTCTCCCATTTCCTGTCTGTTTATTGCCTCTTTTGCTTCACGAACTCTTTTGTCATCTGTTAACATTTTCCCAATACTATTTACTGGAAATGTTGCTTCCTGTGAATCTAAATGCACTGCATGTTTTGCATTTGTCTCTGTTCCAGCACAGCAGATTCGAAGGATTGTATGAGCTCCTCTGTGACCACCAAATGCTCTAGAAGCATCCCTTCAATTAAGTCAAGTGATTGGAAACAAGAAAACACCTAAAACAGTGGACAGGGGTGCCTGCAGGGTATTACTGGAGGGTATTAAAGATCTGCTCTTGCTGTATCAACCTTCCAGACCCCTCACGTCTTCTGGATTTGGTTTGCTCTGCATCCCCAGAACCAGAACCAAACGAGGAGAAGCAGCATTCAGCTTCTATGCACCACAAATTTGGAACAAACTTCCAGAAACACGGAGTGCCTTTAAACCTTGACTTAAAACCCACCTGTTTAGACTTGCTTATGGAACATAAGTATTGAGATTTGAATCCCAACCCGGTTTCAAACACTAGGGAGAAAAGGGATGCGAGTTTAGAGTCCCCCCCATTGTTGAACAGGGGTGCGGGTTGGAGTCCCACCGTTGTTGAAAAAGGGTGTGGGTTGGAGTCCCCATCCCAGCTGTTCTTTTTTTGCTCTTTGGCGATTTGAAGGGCAGAACTTTGACTCGGCAGAAAATGTAATGTTTTTGATTGTTTATTCTGGGTTCAACTCTGTTTTTGTGTTTAATGATGTAAAACATTTGAATTGCCTTGCAGCTGAAATGTGCTATACAAACAAAATTTGATTGATTGATACAATACTATCACTGCACCTGACTCACAAGAGCACAACCACATCTCCAACGTGCGTAATGTGGATGTCACACAAAACCAGCACAAAGCTAAACCATAAAAACATAACATTTTATTTCCCTTTGGGATTAATAAAGTCCTTTTGGATTTGAATTTGAATTGTTTAGCCCAGTGGTGCCCAAAGTCACCCCATCATCTTTTTTTCATTTAAGTTCCCTAGTTTAACACACCTGAATCAAATAATGCCTCAATAGAAGGCCTAAGACATGCTGAAGAGCTTATAGCTATGACCAGGAAAAGAACCAAAACATGCAGGATGCCGGCCCTCGAGAAACGACTTTAGGCAGCACTGGTTTAGCCTGTGGTTCTCAAACAAAGACAATACAGAATTGTCTGAAATCAGACAATTTTGGCATCCCGCACCAGACAAGGAGCAGATCAGATAAAGATAATTATGTGTTTTTTACCAGTGTGATCGTCCCAGTCACTGTTAGATCAAATGTAGCCTGGGCAAGTGTCCAATATCCATCATTATTTGGGCCAGGTAAAATATTTGCACACATCATTCTGTAGAGAAAACACAGGTGGCTTCATGAAATGGTCTTGAAATAACCAAGTTCAGTAGCTTCAATCCTTTAGTAATCTTCTCTGAAAGAGGAACATAGAGTATCTTAGTATTATAACGCAAAACACCCATGATTAAAAGATCATGGTTTGAGAATTCACACAGGTTCCCTCAATGGATTGGGATGATATGATACTGTGCCCAGATTAGGGTGCATCTTGGATTTCTCCTTCATCTGTAAAGGTATCAGTGTGTTTTTATTTTACACCTTCCTAACACGTTTTCTGGCCATTTTCATTTCATTAAATATTTTCAAGAGGATAAGTACTTCTTGCAATATTTTATAACTTCTACCTTTCTGTTTCCTTATTATCAAATTGAATTCTTGTTGGTTCTTACCTTGATCCATCGGTGTAGTGGACTACAACAGATCTTCCCATGATGCTGTAAGGTCCAGTAAGCGGCATGTTAGGGTCCATGTAGACAGTGTCAAAGTTATTCTGGCCAGTAAGCAAACCAAACTTCCCACTGATGTCCCCTATCTCATATTGGTCCACGGTGCCCACACCAGGTGAGGGAGAGTAAGATGTGTTCCAGGCCAGTGGGTTAAAGTGGCCAAGGATGTCTGTATTTGAGCAAGGATCACTGCTGCCAACAATAATGGGCAAGATGTGGACATGGTAGCCTCCAGCTAAGGACTGCAGGTTTTTTAAGGACACAGTGATTCCTGTAGGCCCATGAGGGATAGCTTGGGAGAATTTCACCTGGCCACTGGATGATACAGGGCCAAACCATGTCCCTAAACTGGCTGTAGAAACCTGGACCTCAGTAACATTGGCACAAGCGATCCTCGGCCCTCCCCTTTCTGCTTCATGGATGACCACAGAACGACCAGTAATGCCATTTATGTCTAGCCAGGAAGTCACGTCAGTGAAAAAGTGTCTGGATTTCACGCTGCCTATGTTGGTGTCAAGATTAATGGTGGTATGTTTGTTGGCGAGATCACCGGCCTCACAACATAGGGGCCAGGATGGTTTGCAGTGAAGGGTGTAGCTCTTATCAGTTGTGTCGATCTTAAAAGGATTCCAGTGGCCTCCTGTTGTGATACACCTCCCTTCGTCATCATCCCTCTCTGAGCTAATGGGGAATTCATGAACATGCCAGTTATGGTTTTGAGTCGTCATTGTTGTGGGATCTCCATACGACAGATCCATAAAGATGGACACATCTGACAAAGGATTGTTCACCAACTGAGTAAAGATAATCTTTCCCACCACAGGGGTCTGAAATGTGGCACTGGCTACGGTCACTGCACCAGGATAGCCAATGCTGGCACACGCGTATGTGACACCACTGACCGGGGGAATCACAACTGAGCGACCTACAATGCTGTTCTGTCCAAACAGAGGAAGATTCAAGTCAGTGAATGTCATTTGAAATGTACTTCTACCAGAAAGAGACATGTGTTTGCCACTCAGGTCACCTGTCTCATACTTGTCATGAGTTGATCCAGGCCCTGCAGGGTATGATGGAGAAGTTGTGTCAACAGCAAACGGATTCCAGTGTCCACCCACATTATAATTTGAGCACTGGCCTGACCTGACTGAAGGGATGGGGAAATTGTGGACGTGGTAGGGGCCAAATAATCCCCTTAAGTTTGTCAGATTCACGCTAAGCTCTGTCTTGTCAAACGGTGAAGCCTGACGGAAGTTGAAATATCCACTGATTCCTCCCATGTTCATGACAGCTCTCACTTCCTTCTCTGGCATGTTGTATACTTGAGCACACTTGTAACTGGACCCCACCTTGAGGAGAAGATACGAGTACATTCTAAAGCTACTAAAATCCAGACGGGATTTCTGAGGACTCATAGGGTTTCCAACTTTCACACTTCCCAGATCTGTTAAAGATGCTAGATTTAAGCTTCGAAGCAGTATTTTACAATTAGCTGCTGTACTAGTGGATCCAAAGATGTTGATGTCAATTTGTGGGGCATTCACCTGACCAATATTGACGAGGTCAGCAAGAAGCCTAGGGTTGGCATCATTTGCATTAGCACGTATGTAAATGTTACCAGCAACAGACTCTGTGAATCTTGCCTGGCGAGTCAGTTGTGTCTGACCTTGACTTACAACTGTGCATACTTTAATGCCGTTACATGTCTCCAACGTTAGTGACAGGTCATCCAAGTTTGATTTTTGTCCAAAGAGGTCTGACACACTGATGGGAGAGGCAGAGGAAGGATTAGCAGTGAAGGTGAAGACGCTGACACCAATGTTTGCCTCAGAGCAGGGTTGTGCGAAGTGGCCGTACATGACGGGGAACACAGTGAGCCAAATGTTTACTGCAGAGCAGGGTCCTACACCTGATACCTCGATTAAGGTGGCTGTCTTCTTTTCAGAGTCAAATTTCACTCGGCCTGTGACTCCTCCCATGTTAAAAAGTGCTATAAATTTGGCACAGGAAATGAAATCTGAAAAAGACAAGATAAGGAGACCTATTTTTAACTTAACAAAAAGACTGTTGCCACTATAAATAATCTACCATATGTAATTAAATTAGTCTTTCTTGCTTCATTTTTAACAGGCATTTCTTCAGGTGTTTAGTCAGTTTTCTAATAGAGCTTTTGAATCCACTGTTATTAATTAAACATATGGAATAATAAAGTTTTTAAATGTGCTTTTCTGGTATAAAGTGTGCAGTTATGGCACCAAAGATATAAAGAATGAGACGAGGCATGCTAATTATAAATTCTTAAGATCTGGTTAATTAAAAAATATACTGTACTGTATGTAGGTTACAAGAATTTTTTTTCTTGTACCCACAATTCCTTTTTAAATGTATACATTTTTGTGTTAAAAATGTCATGAGATAGTAACTATTAAGATTAATAAAAAGATATTTGCCATGACAGATTTCTTCTGTTATGTTTTTGACTCATAAAAACATAACAGGAAATAAGTCTTAATATCAGAGAAAAATAAGGTGAGTAAATACTAAAGTAAAATTTGATTATGTTTTATTAACATAAAGCTATTCAAACTAATCTAACAGTCTTTGGAATGTATTGGCCATGTATGGCTTGCAAGGGACTTCAGCAAACCACAGTGAAAATCATTTTCCACAAATGGAGAAAACGTGAAACACTAATTAACCTCATAGTAGAGCACACCCTCCCTATATTATTTCAAACTGTCATTGAATCCTCCATAAATCCACAAAAGAGCTCACGACGTCTGAAGCGGAAGCATTTCACTTGCTTCAGCTACAGGGGGCAGTATTATGCATTTTTCCAGGCACATAGTTTTGTTTTATAGCACAATCAAGTGCAGTAACCATGTGTCTTCAGTTGTTGTAAAATTTTGGCTGGGACAGATGAATTGAAAAATCAAGAGTGAGCCAAAGTGTTGTCAGTATTCTGAATTTTGTTTAAAATTCAGAATGCTGAATTACTGAGTGGCGACCTGTCCAGGACGTACCCTGCCTCTCGCCCGGAACGCCAGCTGGAGATAGGCACCAGCAACTCCCGACCCCANATGGATGGATGGATGGATGGATGGATGGATGGATGGATGGATGGATGGATGGATGGATGGATGGATGGATGGATGGAATTACTGAGCCTGAAATGCTGAGTCTGTTTAGGTAAAGAAAAACCTCATGCTCAGAATTACATAATAGAAAAACTTTTTTTCTCTCTCATTATGGCATCATAATGAGAGTGGGTGCAAAAAACTGGTATAAATACTGTGATATGTTATCACTACTATCCACTATCTCAAACACTCAGACACATTGTTTGGAGGAAAAAAAAGCTACTAACGGGTGAAATAAGTTCCTATTTCAGATGACGCTAATACTTTTTCTAGGTAATGCAATGAAACAGAGAGATGAAGTTATTTGCAACAGGACAGATGGGCTTTGCTGGTAAGATTTCAGTTTTTTGTCTACACAACATACCCTGCAGAGCATCTGAAGCTACATTCAACAAAAGAAATACTATTTCCTCAATATGACCAAGATCCATTTCATTGATGTGAAAGAAAGACTACAGTAATCAATTTAGAGCATTAGTTTCCCTGTATTATCAAGTTGAGCTGCATTATCACAGCAGCGAGTTCTCATCTTGAAAACTGAGGAGATGATGCAACAAATGCACAGCTCTCAGAAAAACGTTAAACATTACAAAATACTCATCCACAGTTTTGAACCAAAGGTTTCCAGACACATGCCGCCGAGTGATAAGCAACCGAAAAAATGTCTTACAGTAACAATTGTGAAATCCATGCCAGAGCTTTCTCTGCATAACCCATGATTTAAAACAGTCCTGGGTGTCTTAATTACTACTGTTAATTGCTTTCAAAAGACAAAAAAAAAATTACTCACCCAGTGCAGCAAACAGCAGGGCGGCTCTGAAAAGGCACATTTCGGCAGACTAGGTAATTTGAATCAAAACCTCTCTGCAGACATGTGAGCTGGGATGTTTAAGGAGAGCAGAATGATGCAGAATCTATGCGTGTGACTCTATAAAAGCAGATCAACTGCGGCTGTATTTAAGCACTGTGCAGCATCCTCTTCTGTGACAGTTTGTGATCGGCCTGCTTGTTTACAAAGGTTTGTGAGGTGAGGGAGAGGAGAGAGGAAGAGACACCAGCAGTCTTGTATAGTTGGAGATGGCATACATCTGCTCCTGTAAAAATAGAGGTGGAGATGGAATAAAACCACTTGAAGTTTCCCACCTGAGAGATTCATGTTTTCACAAAGGCTGAATCTTGCTTCTTCATTCTGTATTTGTTTGACAATTAACTGGAACTTAAATTCTTATAGAACATTAAATGTGTTGCAGAAAAAAGTTTTTTTGCACGGACAAAAAAAAAAAAAAGCCTTAGTGAAGATTTCTCTAAAGGTTACATTCTCAGTTGTTTTTATTTGTATTTAGAAATTGTATGCGAAGTAAAAAAATTAGAAAAGAAAAAAATTCAAACTTGAGGTGCAGTTTTTAAAGCTCAGATTCTTCATCTTGCAGAAGCAACCATTTATATGGACATAATTTAAAACAAATATAATAAAAGAACAAACTAGTTCAACACATTTGTTCAATTTCCAACTCTGCTTATCGCCTATGGCAGTGTTTCTCAAACATTTTCATGCCGAGAACCACTTACTCCATTTAGTAAATACTAACAGATATCCTAATTTAAAACTGCAGCCACAATAGCACAACATCTTAATACATTTAATCTGAAACAAAAATATAAGTTTCTTAACTCATTATATTTGTTCATCCTAAAGTGAAAGTTGGCATGACTCATTACTCGGGGAATGGAAATCCAAATAAAAGTTCTTTCCTACAAGTGTTGTGAGCACTAATAGGGTCTCAGGACTATGTGTAATTTAGAAGCATTATAAAAGAAAAATTGATTTGAGTGGTTTTGGAAAAAGCCCATATATAGCCGTAAATCATTTTACTTTAGGTGTTTACATGCAGTTAGTCAGCGTGGGGTGCAACGTTGTTCACTGCCTCATCACGAGGCAATTTTTTGGTAAGCTAGCTGTAGCGTTGCGCTTACGTCACTGCAAATAAACTACTACTTACATGTGGCACTTAGTGACCCAATGGTCCACAGGGGGGGCGCCTGTGGACCACAAATGGTCTGGGGACCACACTTTGAAAAAAACTGATATATGGGCTCCAATAAAGGAAATACAAGGAGTAAACATTTATAAGAAAATATTGCAAGTTGTACAGAGAACCCTGTACTTACGGTGCCATACAAAAGGCTTTTCCCCAGTTTGTTATGTTTGCCACATATTTCACCAGGATTTTCTGTAACACAAAGACGTGCATAACTATGTAGTGGGGCAAACATTAGTAATGAATTTCAAACGTTTTTGAAACAAACAACCTGAAAAACTTTGTAGAGCTACTTTTAACTGCAGTTACAATTGCCAGTCTTTTCATTGACGTCTTTATCAGCATTAAACATCTACATACTAAACTTTCACTTGAAACACACGTTTCAAGTGAAGTTAGACATTCATCCATTAATGACGTAGTTTCAGGCAACAAACACTGTGTTATCGAGTAAGTAAAGAAATGTTTTCTGTCATATTTGGGATTGTTTATTGTGAATCAAATTAATTTACCCAAACACCACAGGGTGGCTATTGGACAACTCCTTATCCTCTGCACTTTGTACAGTTATGGTAAATAAAAAAGGGAAAATATAAAATCAATTGTTCTTCTTGACTACATTAAGAGTGTAATAATGTATTCAATCGTAATCATTTAACTTTGAGAGAAATTGCATCTTGTCTTTCGTTAAAAACGTGACACCTTTTATGTGAAAGTCTGATATTTGGGCACCATTTGATTTTACACTTTTCAAGGGAATAAAAATGTGAGCAAATGAGAAATACACACATATATACAGACACAAATAAAACCAGAAGAAACAGAGCTGAGAAAATTGTCTTTGGTCCAAAGTCTATTCTCTGAGCAACGAAGCTGTTATTTTTGATGTTTTTGTTATGCTTTACATAAAAATACTTCCATGTCACATAGGCTTCGGAATTTCGGCTCAGTAATGATTGCCACCCCATCTGTGCTTGAATTTTTATGGAAATACAAAAATTTCAGTCTCTAGATGTGTAAAACTGGAAAAGCCTATTGTAAATGTGAGGTCCCGGACTATAGCGCAGGGCATTCTGGGTAAATACTGAACAACTAATAAAAGGTCTCCAAGGAAGGCTTGCTCTTCTTAACTGATCTTTTATCATTTATTTTTGTAACTGAAATACAACAGAAAGGAAACACACATTACTAACTGATACACGCACCTGAATGCTACACTTAAAAATTGTGCAGCAATTTTAACGACCACACAAAATACAACAAATGTTTTTCAAACACATAAATACTTACAGAGATAAAAGTTTTCCGAGGTTCAAAGCGTGTAAAGTGCATCCAGCATGTTCACGAGCTGTTTACTTTCCCCTAACTGCCTAAATTCTCGTTGACATGGTTACAGGGTTCTGCAATCACGATGTGACAAAGATTGTTTAGAACAAAGATGTCACACTCTGATCAAATTTCAAACCCAAGTTACTTTAACGACTCTTAGCGTAAATTTACTCATGGAATTTCTTAACTTATTAATGTACTGGACGTTATTAATGTTTGTACTGGACTAGTAACAAATGTGGTAGGAGTTCATCAAACCCGTTTTAATTTTATACCACATCAAGATTACAAATGTCCTCAAAGGAGATTTGATGAACACCTACCACCATCACCACCGTCAGCGTGAAGTTAATGTACAAATGAATGATGACCGAATTGATTATTTGAATCAAACATTCTGAACTCTCCTGAGTCCAGCTTTAGGAAGAACAGCCCTACTGCCTCTGCTCTAAAAGTACACAGTGATGTGTTCAAAGCATTTTGTTTGAAAAGGTTTTGTGTTGCTGTGGCTGTCATTTGATCCCACAGATAACAGTGAGACATTCTGCGCCATAAAAACTGCCTCGTGTGTGTGTGTGTGTGTGTGTGTGTGTGTGTGTGTGTGTGTGTGTGTGTGTGTGTGTGTGTGTGTGTGTGTGTGTGTCATTAAAGGTGTACCTCAAGGCTCATTCTTAGGACCCGTCTTGTTCACAATCTACGTTTCTGATCTGTGTGCCAGCTTCTCAGATCCCTGGTACCATTTTCATGCAGATAATTCTGTCATTGTCACTCAAATCCCACAGGTATTTGAATGTCTGCTATCTGCTGTTGATGCAAAGTAGTCAGCTCATGCAACTAAAACTGGTTTTAAATGGTATAAAATCCATGCTAATGCATTTTTCACATTCATCCATCTGATATCAGATGGTTTTTGCTTTTGGGAAAATGCTTTGGTTATTCTGCAAACTAATTGTGAGGATCACTTGAAAGCTTTGATGATACGGACTAAGGTTACTTGTACTCCCACTTGTAAATAAGATGATGTTGTTGTCATGTCAAATGTTACAGCAAATGTTAATTACAATAAAATAAGTCTGCATCCTGTATAAATAATGCGGTCTGGCAGCTATGTTGCTGCTACAAGAGAAATTTGACCAAACTGTTTCACTGTAGGTGTTTTTCACCTCATATAATTGTGAAGTGGTTTTAAAACAGCTTGTCTGAGTTTAGCTGGGAGCTGTTAAGTGTTTCTAGAATGAACTGGTTAAATTTCCATTATATTTGATCAGAAATTAGTTAATATTTGTTATGAACTCTACAAACATCTTTTAGTTTACAAAATATTGAATTATTTTGATGACTGTTCCTCCTTAGTGTCAGGAAATAGGATTGTTCTTGTTGTCTTTCCTAACACTTCCTGCAGGTATCCACCAGAGGGCGCCCAGAGGACCAGCTACAGGAATCAGGACGCATCTCCAGCAGGTGTGTTTTCATCAAAGATTAGATGAGGACAAAACGCAGCTTATACACAACATTGCTTTATCAGATGTAATCAGAAATAATCAACTATTGCAACCTTGCGGATTTTTAATTCTGATAATTGTAGCTGAGCAAACATGGAGTTGGAGTTGGATGAAATTGGAGTTTAACCATTTCGTAGTAAAATCAAATAGCATTTATCAGACAATTATCTTTTTATTATGATGTAATTTATGGTCAAAAGAGGCGATTGGTCAAAGGGTTTAATGAGACGGGGAGTCATGGGAAGCCATGTGGTAGAAATGACTGGCTGAGATATTTTGTTGTGTTTTGATTTGACTAAAGACTCAGTTTGGCTCAATTGAATCTGCATGAATGAGTTGAAATTGATTAGTATTGAAGCTTATAGATAAGGAGTTGGAAAAATAATATTCATCATAAACGGGGTAAACATCTAAAAAATTAATTCACTATTTGTCTTAAAGAATCTAATTTTCAAACAGTGCTGCTGCTGTTTTTCTGACCATTAGCTAGGAAAATAAGCATTTGGATCCATTTTTTAAAAAAGAAAACAACCTATACTGCCTCATTTTTGTCATTCTTCAAATTATCCTATTTTTGACAGGTAGGAAGGAAGAAATACAATTCAGAAAAACTTCATTCAAAAACTTTAAGCATTGACAACATCATAAAACGTAGTTCACAAAAAACAGAAACCCTTGCTCAAATGAATAATACATGACATTCCTACAAAAGCAGGCGTACCAACAACTAGTTTATAAATATTTATAGCCTCAACCGATTCTTCAAAAAAAAAAAAAAAACCGAAACCTTGAAGATCTTCATTTTCACGCAACGTTTATACAGATATGCACATTCTTTGCCCAGTCACCACTGCAACATTTGATGGGTGACATTTCAAATTCACAGTTTTACAAAAGCAGGACCCTTGTGTCTCCACTGACGATGACTTGAGGTGAAAACGGGACTCTGGTTTTATAAAGAGGCTACAGACAGCAGGAAGGCAGCAGCAAGCATCAGGCACATCGAGAAGATCTCTGGTAGCACCAGATGGCCTGCAGAAGCTCCTGTAGAAATCATACAGGAACATGCAGATTATCCAGGAGTGAGAATCACTTAGCGTGGCGCTGCAAAACTTTTTTTTGAGATAATGATTCTATCTTTTTAAAACTAGATCGTGTACAAACAGGTTCCACAGTTTGCATTTCCATGATTCCACATTTTTCTCAGACTTGTATGGATTAGATTAACGAGCAAACACTTTGGCTAAAAATTCTGTAAATTCAGCAAATTTATTATAACTTAGATTACATTTTTTTTTTTGACCACAAAAATCAAAATATCTGACTTTAGAAGACGTATAGTTACTCTTTCAAATAAATGTGGAAGTAAAAGTGGAACCCATGTGGTACTACTGGAGGTACTTACTTGTACATGTGGTACTTTCTTTAAATGGGCCCATCAGCTCACTGGTTTTGACAGAACTCAGAAAAGTTGCGCTGACATCCCCTTTAAAGTACACAGAATCAGACAAAATGTTACTGAGACATTTGTTGGAAATTTTCACTGTACTGATAAAATTTAACTGAATTCAATTGGAATGAATTGAATTAATTATCTGTCCTGTGCTGCACTGTGTAAACCCTCTGTACAGACGCCGCTCTGTTTCCCCCCCGGCGAAAGAGGAATGGGCTGAAAATGAGACGCACCAGACACTCAACTCCGGCGTTGGGTTACTGAGCGAGTTTTGGAGGATTTCTAAAGATATTCAATGCCAGTATTTGTTCATTGTACTGATTTGGGGACTTACAACCTTCCCAGTTTTAGTGTAGTAGCTTTAAGCACTAATAGGTCCATACCGGTACCTTAAATTTCAAAGTAAATACATCATCCTGAAAGCTGCCATTTTCCTAGCTACAATTTACTTGTATTGTTACATTGACATTACAGTTAATGTCTTTCATCTACCTTTACTGCTCGTGTTGTTTTCAGTTCAGACAGGTTCCAGAGGTAAAACCCTTTTTGTTTTTAAACAGCGACTAATTGCTTGACGAATTACCGTCACAACAACTTGAATCCGAGTCGGAACATGTTTACGTCGTTACATCACTGAATCAATACTAACCTGCAGCAAATATGAGCTGCAATGTTTCCCCACAGTTAGTAATAACCGTAACAACGTCACGCTGTAAACATCCGAGATGCATTTTGACTGCAGTCTGAGAATACGGTGGCGTTAAAGGGGCCTTCTGTGGCCTCACATATTCTCACATTACAACCACACACTTCAATGCATCTGATTGGTATTTTTATCTGATCAACAAGTGCTGCATGGCTACAAAGTGGAAGAAAAACGATGGTGGTGGTTGTTTTCCGATATCTTGTCAAGTAAAAAGGATAAGGTTGTGTATGAGAAATTTACAGCATTAATCGGAAAAGCAGCCAAAATATTCATAGCAAGTCTGGATTAGTTGCAGACATCTACAGCTTAAGTGTGTTGACAAAACAACT
Source organism: Micropoecilia bifurca (assembly GCA_903067075.1). Taxonomy (NCBI): domain Eukaryota; kingdom Metazoa; phylum Chordata; class Actinopteri; order Cyprinodontiformes; family Poeciliidae; genus Micropoecilia; species Micropoecilia bifurca. The sequence continues at coordinate 36,815 of CAEGAF010149111.1, forward strand.
ACAAGCTATGCACTCCACAAATCTGGCTCTATGGCAGCGCAATCCTGACTGAAAGCCTCAAGTTTGAAATCAACAAGCCAATTAGCAGACCTAGCAAACAAATGGATGTCACACTTTCTTTGTATTTGTAAAATAGCTTAAAAGCTATCAATCTTCCTCCCACTTCATTGTCATGCATGACTTTGTGGTGGTTTATCACATAAAATCTCGGTTTAAGGGGTGTTGATAGTTTTGTAGGTGGAATTATTTCTGGCCTTTTGACTTATTTAAATAGTTTATATTATAGTCATTGGTGTGTTGCAAGTACAACACAAAGAAGACACTGTGTTTTCCGACACTAATGTCGTTTTCCTCCTTACCCGACACCATAAAGTTGACCGTTTGGCACTGGCCGTTTTCTGTAATGTTTGTAGAGCCGGGCAAGATGGTTATCCTCGCCATTTCTGCCTGCAGAACATTTGCGACTCTCCTTCGGAAATCATACCTGGGTATGAAAAGAAACGAATAACTTTTAGCCTTGTGAGAGCAAATAACCAAATTCAGACCAAAAACAATAATTTTCTGAATTGTTATCTTCTTCTCAAAAATGAACCAAAAACTCAACCAAACGGTTTAACCCATAAATGTGTGTTGTACTAACATAATGACAATGACCCCTTTTGTTTCCAGATTACCACTTTTTGTTTGCAATAGAAACATTAATAAAGTTACATATTGCACAACGTCTATCTCTGTATACGCCCTGATTTAACTCAGCTCTTGTCTGAAGGAAACCTAACTACCTCAGTCTCTACAGATGTAACAGAACAAGAGATTCAAACTGGAAATCAAGATAACAAAATCAAACAATGCAATTTAGGAGTAAGGCATAACACTTGCTATATGTTAGATAGTTTCCAAATGAATTTAAATAGACAGAATGAGTGTTTTTAGAAATAATGCTGTTTCCACCTTGAGAGAAATCAGGATAGTTTGTTACTCACCGGCTAAAGGCGCTCACATTGGGAAAGGTCTGCGCTGCGAACTGGGATTCTGGGAGGATGTCGGCACACGCAAGGATGCTGTTACCACTCTTCAACACAAAAGACCTGTAGACAACTTGGATCAAATATAGGATATCAAGTCAGACATTTTACTAAACTCAACAAAATGAATAAAAGCTAGTGGAAGATGACATGGTGAATGGCAGAAAAGGATTGTTGTACATGACATGTGGATGTACATGTCTGTTGTACAGACATTCATTTGCAGTCGTCTCACCTGTGTGGTCTCCTGATAGCTGGATGTTGCTGTCAGAGTAAACTTTTCTCCCAACCAGGCTGACATTGCCTTGTCTTTCAGAAAACTCCCCCACCACACAGCTCAGCTGGTTTTGGAGGGAACAGCTGGAGCTCTGGAAGAGTAATAGAAATTATAAAGTTGAATATCCAATTACCACGAAAAAAGAGCAATCCCGCATGGGATTAGACAAAGAATAGACAAAGAGTCCCACAGGTACTCACTGTACCTGTAATCAGTACAATAAAAAATACTTTATATACTTTATTTCCAGTTTGCTGTAAGTAATTTTTCTCTTTACAAAAAAATACAATGTCCTTTTAAGTGACTGAAGTATTTCTTAGAAGATATGATGAAACCTGGAATGCTCTTAGTTTGCTGCTGCTTCTGTTGGGATTTGGGGTTTTTCTGTTTATTTAGAACTGTGTTTCTGTGTTCTGTTCCCTCTGAGTCTCAGTGGTGTCCTGTTTCTTCTCCTTGATTGTTTCCCAGGTGTGTCTAGTTCCCCGATTACCCTCCCTGTGTATTTAAGTCCACCTGTTGCCTTTGTCTCTTGTCGGGTCCTTGACAATAATCGTATGTCACAGTTGTACTGGGAAGTCCTGTGTCGACGTAAGCTCTCGTTTGTCCATTTTTAGATCAGTTGCTGCCAGTGTTGAGCCTTCCTCTCTGCTCTGCCATGCTGCCAGTTTCATGGACTGTTCTGAGCTAAATTCTCCTCATTAAAATCACCTTTTCCTCTGCATCCTGGGTCTGCCTACGTTCTACTCACCACCAACACAGCACCTCATGACAGTTTCTTTAAGAAGGGGGTCAGGCTAAAGAGTTCCTCAAATTATCCTCAGATTGAATTAATTTACATCTGATGACGTGTCCCCATTCCCAATTATACCTGTCAATTCTCCCATTTTGGCCAGGAAACTACAGATTTTTGTTCCCTTTTCTGCCATGCTCATGCTCCTGTATTATTTTCCCGTAAATATCCCACATTATGGCGCCTCCCACTCTTATGTTGGTGCCTATCCCCATCGGTGTAACGTTAGTCCCCCGCCCTCCTCCCCACTTTCGTTAAGCTCTCAAGTCAGTCCCCCACCCCTGCTGCTCTTACCTTTGGTTTACTCCCTACACCGCTCTGACAATAGCACCAGACGGCAACATTTCCCGCATATTTTCAAAGTCAAAATTGACAAGTAATGTCCCCAATAGGCCGCCTCACCTGTAGTTTCATGTTGAAGGGGTTGAAAGTGTCTCCCACGCTGGTACACAGGCCGCTCGTGGCATTCACACGGTTGCTTGAGATAAACAGGGAGGCCTCAGTAATCTGTAAGCATATTTAAAATACAAACTATGTTTCCGCTGCCTTTATTTGTCGCATTGATGGACATAAGTACAAATACACAAATGTTTAGGAATAGCAAACAGACACCTAGATACGCCGATCAGTAGTATCAATAACTTGCAGGCTATTTGGTGTCTTATATTGTCACTCCTGAAAATGCCTATGGAAGTTTTGTTATCATAGGATTTTGATATTTTTTGTGCATTTCTGAAACTTTCAGTCCCTGACATTAAAGACCGCAGTAGCAGAAATTTGTCACCTTGACTAGTTGATTAGTCTGGGTCAAACAAGCACTACTAAACCATCTACAAGAAGGTAAAGTGACGACACAAACAGCACCAACTACCTATTTTCATTCATATATGTAAGAACTGTGTTTAACTCAATTACCCTTTACTTACAGTTTGACTTGCAGGTGATTTAAGGTCCACATGCAGTGTGACATCACTGGTACTCCCATCAGGAAACACCTGCTGGCGCTTGAAGGGACAGAAAACGAAGGTGCCTGACATTAGTAGACATTCAGATTACTGACAACTGAAAAAAGTGATTTATACAAAGAAACTCATGTGATGTGTAAATATCTGGGGGGGGGGGGGGGGTTAATTATTGCTGAGGCACTCCCCAAGTTATCTGGCCAGACCAGAATAATCTCATGTTGTCGTTTCCTCCTTGATAGCTCTGTGGAGGTTTAGGTGTAAAGCCAGACTCAGTGTGGAGCCTCTGGATGGCAGCTGACAGAAACAGCTGATATCAGGGTGAGCCTCAGAGTTTAGTGCACATACATTCAATTATGCTAAGCTAAGATGAAGCCATGCTACCCATGTTTCCTGTCTATTTATTGCCTCATTTCTGTCAGGATGCTCTTTGAGTGGCTGCTATCGTCTTCCCCTCATTATCAGCCTTCTAAAATATGCACCTGGTGAATTTAGATACATTCCTCTGTGCATACGGTGGAGTGGTATCTCTTTATTTTCTTCACAGAAGAGGCAGGTTAATGCAATTTACATATTACTTGCATAAACTAAAACATATGCTGTAGTTTGGGATTAGAAGGTGATAAATTCAAGTGTGCATGCGCACACTTTACTGCCACAGAACATCTCTTATCCCTGTTTCGGGCCTAAAACCACGCCAACCACAACTTGCACATTTTTTCTCATTTGTGGTGCAGAAAAAAAAACTAAATGCCCGTACAACACGGTTTTTGCTGTGCTTCTCAAACAAAGACAATACAGAATTGTCCGAAATCAGACAATTTTGGCATCCCGCACCAGACAAGGAGCAGATCAGATAAAGGTAATTATGTGTTGTTTACCAGTGTGATCATCCCAGTCACTACTCCATTAAATGTAGCCTTGGCAAGTGTCCATTGTCCATCTGTATTTGTGTCTGATAAGACATCTGCACACACCATCCTGTAGAGAAAACAAACATCTTCAGGAGATGGGCTCAAAATAACCAAGCCCAGCAGGTTCAATCCTGTTGGGTTATTTCTGTTATATTCTGGTTAGTAATCTTCTCTGAAAGAGGAACATAGAGTATCTTAGAATTATAACACAAAACACCCATGATTAAAAGATCATGGTTTGAGAATTCACACAGGTTCCTTCAATGGATTGGGATGATATGATACTGTGGCCAGATTAGGGTGCATCTTGGATTTCTCTTTTATCTGTAAAGGTATTAGTGTGTTTTTATTTTACACCTTCCTCACACTTTTTCTGGCCTTTTTCATTTCATTAAATGTTTTCAGGAGGATAAGTACTTCCTGTTCTTTGGCAGAACTTTGAGCCATTGATCTTTTGCACAAGGAATTTGTGGTTAGAGTGAAAATGCTACTACCCAGTTCTTTTTAAGAAGAAGGAACTTGTGGTAATATTAGGCAAAACATTTTATAACTTCTACCTTTCTATTTCCTTATTATCAAACTTGAATTCTTGTTGGTTCTTACCGTGATCCATTGGTGTAGTGGACTACAACAGATCTTCCCATGATGCTGTAAGGTCCAGTAAGCGGCATGTTAGGGTCCATGTAGAAAGCGGCAAAGTTATTCTGGCCAGTAAGCAACCCAAACTTCCCACTGATGTCCCCTATCTCATATTGGTCCACGGTGCCCACACCGGGTGAGGGAGAGTTAGATGTGTTCCAGGCCAGTGGGTTAAAGTGGCCAAGGATATTTGCATTTGAGCAAGGATCACTGCTGCCAACAATAATGGGCAAGATGTGGACATGGTAGCCTCCAGCTAAGGACCGCAGGTTTTCTAAGGACACAATGATTCCTGTAGGCCCATGAGGGATAGCTTGGGAGAATTTCACCTGGCCACTGGATGATCCAGGGCCAAACCATGTCCCTAAACTGGCTGTAGGGACCCGGACCTCAGTAACATTGGCACAAGCGATCCTCGGCCCTCCTCTTTCTGCTTCATGGATGACCACTGAACGACCAGTAATGCCATTTATGTCTAGCCAGGAAGTCACGTCAGTGAAAAAGTGTTTGGATTTCACCCCGCCTATGTTGGTGTCAAGATTAATGGTGGTATGTTTGTTGGCGAGATCACCGGCCTCACAACATAGGGGGCAAGATGGTCTGCAGTGAAGGGTGTAGCTGCTATCAGTTGTGTTGATCTTAAAAGGATTCCAGTGGCCTCCTGTTGTGATACACCTCCCTTCGTCATCATCCCTCTCTGAGCTAATGGGGAATACATGAACGTGCCAGTTATGGTTTTGAGTTGTTGTTGTTGTGGGATCTCCGTACGACAGATCCATAAAGATGGACACATCTGACAAAGGATTGTTCACCATCTGAGTAAAGATAATCTTTCCCACCACAGGGGTCTGAAATGTGGCCCTGGCTACGGTCACTGCACCAAGATAGCCAATGCTGGCACATGCGTACCTGGCACCACCAACCAGGTGAATCACAACTGAGCGACCTACAATGCTGTTCTGTCCAAACAGAGGAAGGTTGAAGTCAGTAAATGTCATATCTGATGCATTTCTACCTGTAAGGAACATGTGTTTGCCACTCAGGTCACCTGTCTCATACTTGTCATGAGTTGATCCAGGCCCTGCAGGGTATGATGGAGAAGTTGTGTTAACTCCAAACGGATTCCAGTGTCCACCCACATTATCATTTGAGCACTGGCCTGACCTGACTGAAGGGACAGGGAAATTGTGGACGTGGTAGGGGCCAAATAATCCCCTTAAGTTTGTCAGATTCACGCTAAGCTGTGTCACGTCAAACGGTGAAGCCTGACAGAAGTTGAAATATCCCCTGATTCCTCCCATGTTCATGACAGCTCTCACTTCCTTCTCTGGTATGTTGTATACCTGGGCACACTTGTAACTGGTCCCCACCTCGAGGAGAAGATACGAGTACAGTGTAAAGCTACTAAAATCCAGACGGGATTTCTGAGGACTCAGATGGTTTCCGACTTTCACACTTCCCAGATTTGTTAAAGATGCTAGATTTAAGCTTTGAAGCAGTATGTTACAATTAGCTGCTGTACTAGTGGATCCAAAGATGTTGATGTCAATTTGTGGGGCATTCACCTGACCAATATTGACGAGGTCAGCAAGAAGCCTAGGGTTGGCATTATTTGCATTAGCACGTATGTAAATGTTACCAGCAACAGACTCTGTGAATCTTGCCTGGCGAGTCAATTGTGTCTGACCTTGACTTACAACTGTGCATACTTTAATGCCGTTACATGTCTCCAACGTCAGTGACAGGTCATCCAAGTTTGATTTTTGTCCAAAGAGGTCTGACACACTGATGGGAGAGGCAGAGGAAGGATCAGCAGTGAAGGTGAAGACGCTGACACCAATGTTTGCCTCAGAGCAGGGTTGAGCGAAGTGGCCGTACATGACGGGGAACACAGTGAGGGAAATGTTTACTGCAGAGCAGGATCCTGCACCTGACACGTTTAAGGTAGCTATCTGGGTGTCAGATTCAAACTGCACTTGGCCTGTGACTCCTCCCATGTTTAAAGGTGCTAGAAATGTGGCACAGGAAATGAAATCTGAAAAAGACAAGATAAGGAGGAGACCTATTGTTAACAACCATTATCTAACTCTTTGAGTCTTACTATTGCTTCATTTTTAACAGGTACCTCTTCAATATGTGCTTAGTCAGTTTTCTAATAGTTATAGGATCCATTGTTATTAATAAACAATGAATGAAATCCACTGGTTTCTTTTGTCGAACCGTGTTAACGTGATTAAAAATGTTCAAAATTCCCTAAAAGCTTTAACATTTCTGGTAAGATCATTTCACGTTTTCAGTATCCATCTAGAGAGAACTTAAATGTTTCTTCATATGCCTTGCAACAAACTGAAGGTTGGATTTCAACCACTGTCTGTAATATAATTTGTTTTTCTAAGACATACTGAAAGTTTGTGGTTAAAACTGAAACTATGTGAATACAGTTCCTACATTCAACAGCACAATGTAAGCGTAGGCTTAAAACACTAACTTAAGAACATTTACTTTTTAGACGTATGCCAAGGGGAAAAAAACGCTTCACATAACTGTCCAAATGGTAATACTAATTTAGCTAACTGTATCTTTTTGCTGAATTTAAATGACCCCATTTAAAATGAATGGAATCCATTTCAAGTGGGATTTATAACCAATAGCTGCAATGATCCAGCAGATATAGAAACAAAGCTTTTGGTTTCATCCTAATCTTATCTGAAGCTGTACAAAGTAAAACAGTGGGGTCCGATTTCAGACCGGGGAGGGTCACGTTCTGTATGCATTAGAGGTTTTCCTGCTTCAACTGACCTGAATTCCCTCCAAAGCATTCCGTCAAGTTCTGCTGACCGAATGCTGACGGATAAGGACCCATTCATTTAAATCAGGGGTGTGGAACCAGGGGAACATCCAAAATATTCAGAATATTGACTCTTCTGGATAATGATTTCACTTGATAATTCAGCATTACACACTGACTAAACCACACATTCGTTTCATTTAGGACGGCATGCTGAGAAAATATGCTTTCACTGCAATGTTGATGTTGATGCAATGTTGAACATAGGCCACCAAAAATTTTTGTATGGGATGGAAAAATAATAATTTTTAAAAATTAAGTGTGAGTCAGGATGTTGAGTTTATTCTAAATACAGTTTCATTTACTGTTCACAAAAGCCCTGTTTGTTTTTTAGTAAATACAAGCAACACTTATGATTAGACATTAAAAAAACAAGTTTTTAATTCAGTATGATACTGAATTAAAAACTCAGTATTTAATTCTGTATTCAAAAAGTGCTGTATTTGAATACAGCACTTTTTTCCTGAGTGCTGTATTAAAATACAGCACTCAGGAAAAAAGAAAAAGTTCTTAACTTGTGAAATCTAAGTTCCTATTTCCAGTGAAAATGATACCTCACTAATATTTTCTCTTATTGGTTTCGGAATGAAGCACAGAGACGAAATTGTTTTTGCAACATGACAGATGGGCTCCTTTGTTAATACTTCAGTTTCTCTTCTACATAACATGTAGAAGCCACATTTTAAACACTGTGTCCACAATGTGACCTAGATGGATTTATCATTTGAAATCTAGGTGAAGGATCATTTTCACTGATGCGGAAGAAGAAGGAATTTTCAATTTAGATAGTTTCCCTGTGGCATCAAGTTGAGCTGCATCTTAGCAAGAGTTTTCATCCTGAAAACTGAGGGGATGATGCAACAAATGCACGGCTCTCAGAAAAAAGTTAAACATTACAAAATACCCATTCACAGTTTTGAGCCAAAAGTCTCAGGACACGTGCCGCCGAGTGATAAGCGAAAAAAAAACGTCTCTCAGTAAATAACAGTTGGAAAATCCTCTTCATAACCCATGATTTAAAACAGTTCAGTGTCTTAATTACAACTATGACTCGCTTTCAAAAGACAAAAAAAGAAAAGAAATTACTCACCCAGTGCAGCAAACAGCAGGGCGGCTCTGAAAAGGCACATTTTGGCAGAGAAGTTACAAGCCGAATCAAAACCTCTCTGCTGACCTGTGAGCTGTGATGATCAAGGTGAGCAAAAGGATGCAGAATCTGTGCGTGTGACGCTATAAAGGCAGATCAACTGTGGCTGTACTGTGCAGCCTCCTCTTTTCTTTTTTTTTAATCTGGGACAGCCTGTGATTGGCCTGCATGGTAAAATGCCTCCTGAGGGGAGGGAGGAAGAGGAAACCGGCGGTGTCGTTTAGTTGGAGATGGCATACGTCTGCTTTGGTTAAAAATAGAGGTGGATGAGGGGGGAAAAAAACAGCTGAATGAGTGGAAGATTCCCCCCTGAGAGAGTCATGCTTTAAAATGTAACAATAAAAAAAGGCTTTCAATTTACTCAAGATTTGTCTTAATGTTATGTTTTTTGTATTTTAAAAATATATGCTAAGTTAAAAGAAGAACAGAAAAGGAAGCTGGTTTCAAACTTGACGTACAGTTTTGAAATGTGCGTGAGAAGCTGCCGAAAAATAAAATCCCACGTCCGCATGTGAGCACGGTCGAAAACATCGCGGTTTGTGCTGAGCATATATTAAATTAAAAGCGAAGCACAGACGATTCTTCAAACAACAATTTGTGCCCAGTTAGCGTTGAACGTCCGCTGACTGCGTTTGATCGACGTCCGGAGGACTTTGAGTTGGCCTATAATACTGTAGAGAATACAAGTGTTTAAGGGACACAACTTCCTTTAAACAACATACATTGAAACAACACAAAGCAGCCCAATTCAAGGATTAAAAGGACTAAGAAAACTTACTTTTTTCTTTTCCTCCCATCCTCCTGTGCTTGTTTTCGCAGGTAAAATAAAAGGGCGAAATAAGACGACACACTGTTCAACGCATCTATTTGTTCAATTTCTATCTCTGCTTACTGCCTGTGGGTCTCTTAGGCATAAAATACAAGGAGCAAACATTTGTAAGCAAACATTTTATGGGCTCTGTACTAACAGTGCCATACAGAAGGCTTTCTGTTCCCTATTTTATCATGATGTGACACAAAGAAATTCTTAAACATGAAGTGGCTCAAATATTGTTAATATTGGATGGTGGAAGCTTCTCATATTGTTTCATAACCATAACGGTAAACCTTTTCAGATCTCCGTTGCTGACATGCCTCCTGTGATCTTTGTGACGCTGTTTATTCAGCGATGCTCTTCCTCTGTGGAGGGCAAAGAATGTGTTCTACACATCTTTTAGTGAAGTTTAACTTCACTAAAAGGTGAAGTTAAACTAAAAGGTGAAGTTTAACTTCACCTTTTAGTATTTGTAGCTCTGCGGTTTAGGGGTTATAATGAAATTGAGAACAATGTGACTGAAAGAGGAAGTGACATCCATGTTGGTGTAGTAAGCCCAGGAGGAGACCCACAATATTGCGTGGATCAAAAGCATCTGGAGTCGTCAGTGTTTCCCTCTCCTCTTTGCCTAAAATGTGCTGTTTTTGGACCCAAACAGTCTTGAAGAAATAGGCTGAATGCATTTCAGATGAGGGAAGCATTAAAATCAAAACTGCTGATATAATTTCAGATTCATCTAATTATTTTTATTGGTGTCTTTGCATTTTAAATAAGTAGCATTTATCCCATGTGGCCAAGTGTCCCTTGTGCAAGTCAATGACCAGAGAAGGGAGTGATTCTGCGTCTTGCCTCAGGTGCAGAAACAGTCTGCTAGAGAGGTAAGAACCAGATAGTGGGTGGTTGTCTTCTCAGAAAGGCTTGTGCTGTTTGCTCTTACCAGGAAAACCAATCCAAAGTCCTGGTCAACCCTAATTGACTGAAGGATACAGGGATGAACAAAGCCTGGAAAATAGCTTAGCTGTGAGCGCAATAATGTGTCCTCTTTTACTGATGCTCCCTTCCCAATAATCAGTATTAAAATATAAAGAAGAAAGAAAGGAGTTCTCACATGTTCCTATTTTCAGACGCTTATATGACAACATCCAGAAGATTAGGATCTGCTTTAATGGTTTAAGATTTCAAACAGGCAAAACTAAAAAAAGAAACAAAAACAGAAATGTAAACTTTTTCTAAGGTGGTTTTCATCTTTAGATAAAACTGTATTTTACTGGATCTTTTTGAAAATGTTGAACCATGCTTTCCTGTTTCAAACACAAACGTGTCGAGTGAAGTTAGACTTTCATCCATTTATGACATAGTTTCAGACAACAATCACTGTTATTGAGTAAGTAAAAAGATGTTTTTAGTCATATTTGGGGTTCCTTATTATGAAACAAATGAAATTCCCCAAACATCAGAGGCCAAAGACTGTAGACTTTTGTCCTATATTATACATGTGGAAGTAACTCTAAGTACATATTTCAGAAACGACCAACGTTTGCCATGTTTCCACTACTCAGGTTGTTGTTCCTGTTTTACTCACACATTCAGCAGCTTTCTTGTGACTCAGCATGTAAGGAAAATGGAGAAAAATGGTCCCCCACCCTTTCTAAGAATATCCACCTGATGTCCAACAAAACACTCATAAACCTCTTCGACAGCCGGGAATGATTTTCAACAAGCACTGCTTTACCGTCATAATAAAAAGAAGACGAAATATTGAAGAATCTCTACCAGGTTCTGAAACAATTTAAAGATGACCACATGGTGTGTTGTTCTGAACACACACAACACCACATGGTGTTGTTCTGAACACACACCATGTGGTGTGTGTTCAGAACAACACACCACGCAATCCTCCTGGGCAATATATGATAACATAAATGGAAAAAAAGCATCAGCTATCTTCTTACTCAGTGTATTCTTGTAGAGCTTTTGAACAATGATTTTTTTTCTCTTACGGAAAAATTGAAAGCCTTTATGTGAAAGTCAGAATTTTGGGGCAGCTTGTTTGTACTCCACCCCAGTCCTGTCCTTTTATTTGGCTTGGTATTACTTGCGAAATGTTTCCTAACAGGAGTTTCAGGTGAGGTGTGGAAGCGTTCGAAACCCCCTGAGGAGGAGATTGAAAGCTGCACTGAAGAGTTTCCTTCATTGTCCGAAGTGATGGTGTTGCCGACCAGAAAAGCGCCTCTCCTGTTTGAGATGGTTGATTTAGATTAAACAGCTGAGTGTTGGTAGAAGAAGCTGCCTCTCCTGTGCTCCGCCGGGCGTTTGCTGCTGTTTTACGACATTTATGAAGAGCTTTCTGCGCTCTTTGCTGCACTTGGCTGCATAAAACTTGCTGCTCAGTTCTTGTTTCTGTGGTTTTATCTGATTGGACCAGCAGTGGTTTAAAGGACGACTGCTGGTCGGGGAAAATAAAAAAAAAGTCATAAATACAGGGTTAAAAATAAGAGTTAGGGAAAAAAGTGATTTTCACAATTGCCATGGGAATCGGGAATCGATCTGCGACCTGATGAGAAACACACAGACCGATGTACAGACACAAACAGAAACAGGACATAGGCACACATTATATCATGCAGAACAACTGGAAGGTCAGGTAGGTGTTTTGTTTTTTTATATTTCGCAGATAAAAATGATCATATAGATGCTTCAGTTTCATGTAGGCTTTGAAATTTCGCCACCCAGTCTGTGCTTGATATGTTTTGGGAACATGAATAGGCAAAACCTCCCGTCTCTAAATGAGCAAAACTTTAAAGGACAATTGTGTGTGTTGTGTTGGTTTTATGTTTGTCCAAGGCAACAAGGCAACTTTCTGTAGAATTGCTGTTGATTAAAGTAATTTAAACCCCAAACGGTTATGTTAATTTTCAAGATGCTGTCCTATGACTTCATAGGACAGCAGTCTGTCCCACATCATCCAGCTGTCTCCATGGCCCGAGGAATCCGTGATCAGTGGCTCACTTCACCTGAGTTTTTATAACTACATCTTTATGCAGCCACTGGATACACAATCTGCAGCTGCTCCAATGTAATTTTTGTGATTTATGTTGGGCTTTGATGTGACCAGTGTGCCTTCTACTGGAATTATATCACGTATGTGACTATAAGAGCCCTGTAGAGGTTAAAACTGTACTATGTCTCTATTAGGCATGGTTTCTCTTGTAATGCATCGATTTATGGGAGTTGCTTTAAGTGCGACCGTCATGTTATCACTTTGGATTTTGGATTTGTCTGTAAATAAGACAAATTCTCTTTATGTTTATGTATCTCTTTAAGTTTATGTCTCTTACAGGAGGAAACTGTGTGCTTGCCTTGTCCGTAAGTCATTAAAAAATGTTGACACTGCGAATTGTTGGCAGCGGCACTGGATACTACGGTAAATTGGAGGAAACAATAGCTCTTTTTCCATCTAATTACATGGCAAAAAATGCGACTAAGGTGTGTCTCCATCGACATGTTTGGAGCGAATCAAAGCGTAATTTCGTCAGACGTTGATGCTGTTAAATAAGCAGTAGAGGTTGCAAACTCACATAAAATGAAGAAATTCTTCCCCTAAAACATGGAGGTTTGGATATTAAAAACTTTGAGTTTAGTGCCAAAATGTGCACAAAAAATAAATTTATGGAAACACGTTTAAATAGACACACTGTTTGAAATAGGTTTCTGTTGCTTATGATTTCGCCTACGAAGCAACAACTTTAGCGCGATCCACTTCAGAATAGAGGCAAGGCATCAAACCACGGGTGTTAGAAAATGTTCTAAAAATGCTTGTTGAAGTGAAACCCATTTCGAGTCAGCGTAGGTGATGCAGATGTCAGCCCTGCTGAATCAAAGTACGAAGGTCATGGGGTTAAGTCCTATAGCTGGAGTTTTACTATGAAGAGTCTGCATGTTCTTCCAATGACTGAATTTTTTTTCCATTTACTGTAAATTTTTTCCACAGTCTAAAAATATTGCATGCATTGTTCACTTGCCACTTGAAACGCCCTTCATTGTAAGTGATATTGTGCACGGTTGTGTGTAATTGAGATGGGCTGAGAGCCAACAGCTTGACTCTTCAACATCTCAGAAATGCATAGAGAGCGACCAAGAAAGAAACGTTTCTCTCAAATCAGTGTTTGTTTGGGTTTTTAACATGACCTGCCAACTTAGGTCAGTCCATCCTTATTTTCTTTAGATCAGTGGTCGCCACCCGTTTCCAACCTGAGATCAGTTTAAACGTTTAAACAAAGGCCAGGATCCACCATCTAAAATTCTAAGAAAGGAGTTCACAACTGTTTCCACTCACTTAAATATCAAAGTGCAGAACAAGGCAGCAAACCTACCAAGGTCAACTTGTAACAAGAGATACCTTGTTTCATCCAGCACTGTATAAAACCAGTCCCGTCCCTGTGCACCATCAGTTAGCGCTGAGTACTATGGGGGAAAAATGGATTTGTGGCACATTTGACAATCTCCTATATGACAAGGATTCCCTGCAAATGAGATTCTGCAGCTACTTTATTCAGATCAACGCTGCCCACAATTAGCATGGCACACGCTGTCTTGTAGTCTTGGAAGTGTGACACTCTGCCCTGCATATGCATTGTCAATACTTATCTTCTATTTGTCATTTGTCTGTCTTTGCTCCATGGGAAGGTGTCCTCACCTCTCACCCTGAGAGAAAACCCGTCTTTGTCCGTGCGTCTCCAAAGGTCATGGTCATGTGATGAGGCTTCTCTCCGTCTCATCACACTCTGGAGAAATGCATTTGAGCATAAATCCTGGAGCACTTGTCGAGATACGGCCTCTGATTACGAAGGTGGGACGTCTTCTTTGAACTTTGGTTGGGACATATTTTCTTTGGCCTGTTTTAATGTAAAGCAGGGAGACTGGTCTGTCATTAACCAAAGCAAATAAAACCCCTCCTGGCCACAGCGGTACACTCAAAGAAGCATTTTTGATGTCAACTTTGTTTTGGGGTTTTTTTGTGTCTGCAGAAATGAATTATGCTTGACTAACTAACTCGCCATCTATAAATAGCCTCTTTTGTGTTTTTCCAGAAGTCTCTTCGGATGCTTTTACTTTTTCTCATTATGCACAAGAATGTGAATAATGAGGACGTTTCTCTCTCTCGCTCTCTCTCTGCGTCAGGTCTGGGATTTCGTCGGGAGAAGGCGAGGCGGGTTAATGGCTAGGAATAAGATGAGTATGACAGGTGATCTTTTGAAAGAGGAAGTCTGTTTCTCATCTGTGTCTCATACATGTACCTCTGTCCTGCCAGTTACTAATTAGACTTGGCAACTTTGAACTGTTGGCAGCACCATCAGGTACTCTGGTAAACTGATCGGAACAATGGCAGACACGTGTTAAAAAAAGGTTGCTGTTTATAAAATGACAGATTTATAGTGTAATCCATTTGTAAATGGAGGCAAAGTATCAAACTGTGGTTGTTTGAAACCAGCTTGAGCTCTGTGATTGGTTTGCATGCTGTTTTGTTCTGTTTACTGCAACTTCTCTCCACCGTCTAAAAACGTGCACGTGAACTCAATGTCCCACTCTACATGAGCCTAAGATATCCTGTTAAACATTCGTCTCAAAACTGACGTCTCCAAACAAGCTACCCAATGCTTTGCAGATTATTTGGTAAGTAGGACGCAACATGTGCAAGATGGTCAAAGTAAGTTCCACCATTCTTGGGGTCACTAAAGGTGACCATCTCAGGACCCATCTTAGGACCCGTCTTGTTCACGATGCCCATGACTGATCTGTCGGCAACCAGTCAAATGCTTCCTACCATTCTTATGCAGATGATTCTATAATTTACCATTGTTCACATTCAATTGCATGGGCATTTGGACAGTCTGTGTTGTGATCTGTAGGTGTTGGTGAGGAGGTAGATGCAGAATGTAGATGAAAAGGGTGATTTAATGATGAACAAAAGCTCAAACAGTCCAGGACGACAGGCAGCACGCCAAGGCAGAAGCTAAGGCACAGCACCGGTCGCTACTGTATAAAACCCTAGATTGACACCAAGAGCTGAGGCCGACACAGGACTATCCAGTTCGACTGTGACAGCGGGAAACGGAGACGGTGCAAACAGCAAACAATAGACAAGGACCCGAAAAGGAACACAGACAACAGGTGGGACCAAATACACAGGGAGGGTAATCACAGAAACGAGACACAGCTGGGAGCTAATCAACAGGGAAGACAGGACAGGAAGAGGACTAAACACAGAATACCTCAAAAATAAATGCACTGAAAACACAGATCATCACAGTCTGCTTTTCATGCAGTGCAGATTCACCTCAAAGAACTAAAATTGGTATTTTAGGAACTAAAATTAGTATTTTAGGAACTAAAATTGGTATTAAAGTCTGAAGAATCCAAAATACATCCCCTTATTAAGAACTGCCCGAGGTAAAACACTCGAGTCGCCAGCTACAGGTGCCTGGCTTACATTATCGATGGGGATCTTCCTTTTAAACTTCATGTTAAACATTTGATCTCCACATTATACTGGTTCTCCAGTAGAGCGTAGAAGATTCTGATATCAGATATTTTTTTACCTTTGCTTGATTACATCTGGAATACCTTCCTTTGAAGGTAGCAAAAATGAATTATGACGCCTCATTGGCAACAGACCAACACATTTAATTAAATAGTTTACTGGAAGCACCGTCACAAATAGACTTTTTGCAGAGTATTTTTGGTTCACATTGTTTCCAGAGTTCTACGCTAAGCTTTTTTCCTTTCTGTTTTGATTCAATGTATTTGTCTTTATGGTTCCAGATATTTATAAAAACACTAAACCTACAGGAAGAGCTGTTCTCCTGATTCATGAACAGGTTTTCCTCAGAATGGGTTAATTTTTAATGAAGTGAAAACAATTAGTGAGCTGAGTCCAAGACACACTGGACATTCGGTTCCCAGAATATGCCAAATCATTTATGAAAAACGGATTTTTCAGCTTTAGATGCAAGAAGAGAAAAGAAAAAAAAGTTAATAAAAGTTAACCAGCATAAAATCAAAATGTTCTCTTCTTGAACAAGACGAGTGTGAATTTAGTTCATAATCTAGATTGTACATTTATTTAGACAATAACAGTTCAAATGTGGATTTTAAGTCGAGTCATTTTGTTTGGTTAGCACATCAGCAGCACGGCATTTAAAAGTGCATCACATGAAGAAAACTGTGGACAATAATCGATTATATTTTGTCAAATGTCACCAAAAAATCGTCAAGAAAAATCATCAGCAAATATATATCAAATATATTAGTTAATTTTCCAGAAGTTTTTAATCAAAGGCAACTGTAAGCAAATATGTTTTTAGCCTTGATTTGAAAGAAATCAGTGTTTTGACTGTTTTGCAGTTTTCTATAACTTTGATCCAGATTTGTGTTGCATAGAAGCTGAATGTTTTTCCTCCATGTTTGGCTCTGACTCTGGGGATGCAGAGTGGACCAGAACCAGCGGACCTGAGAGGTCTGGACGGTTGATGCAGTAACATCTCCTCCAGAAATTACAAATATCCACACGTGCTTCATAGTTTCTGCATTCAAAGGGAAAGAAGAAGAGGAACAAACAGGACACAGTAAACCGATCATTAGGATTTTCACAGAAATATTCAGCAAGACAAAAACGTGTCTTCACTTTAGCATTTAGATGATTGCAAAATAATATTCAATCAAAAGTTGTCACTTATCTCAACATATCAGGTGACCTGCATTGAATAATTTCCTCATTTTTCTCCTTGCGAGTCCATATGAAAAGTGAATCAAGGAAAAAAAATAAAACTGACTGGGTGAAAAGATGCGACTTGAGATCAGCAATTTGGAACGTCTGAGTCTTTATTTCATGTTGAGTGACGGTTCAGGCATCTTTGACACACAGACCTCAGTGTTTCCTTCTTCCGCAGAAATTCCGATTTATTGTTTTGCTTTGGATGTGATGACTGACATTATCGCTCCATTTCTTGAAAGATGATTTGTGACAGCGATCTGTGTCAGTTGCAAGGTGAGTCACCACAATGCGATTCCACAGAGTCACACACTTATACTGTCGGTGTGAATTTCTTAATCCTAATCTCAGTTCAATTTACAAAGTGAAGCACGTTATATTGATAAACCTCAGACTTTGTTTTGTTAATTGTGATTTCCCCCCCTCCTCTGAGTTATAACAAACATGATATTTGAGAGGATAATAGTACATCAGGCCTATTAAAAGCATCTCCAATACAGAAACATATTATACCTATGCAAATGTTATTTTCAAAGTGTTAATCTGACATCAACCTCTTCCAGTATGTCCCTGTGTTTAGCTTTAGTTTGCAAATAGTGCATCAGTTTCTTTCTCTTTCACAGTTTTACGCACAACTTTTGGTTGTTCTGTCGAACAACAAAACACATGAATGTTTGTGGTTGGGATGTAGCAAAGGAGAAAAAAAAGTTCACTTATGGACAACACTGTTTTGTCTCTCAACAAAAAGGCCTTGGATTCAAATTTGGGTACACAAATGGTAAACAACACGTACTGTTAGCAAAATGCATGTAAAGTATACTGGATGCTTTAAGTGTTATTGTAGACGTGTGGCTATTTTTCCTGGTCATTTGTGAAACTAAGGCTGTGTACGTTCACACAGCAAGTCTTGATGCTAAATTGCAATTTAAAAAATGTTTTTTTATTTATTTGTTTTTCTGAAGTCGGATTTTCTTGGTGCAGTTCTTCATACTGTTGATTAAATAGTGAGATTTCTTTTTTACATCCCTAAAGCAACCTGTATGCAAACATTGATTTCACAAAGCAGTGAACTGTTGACAGAAGCAATATCGGATGGAGCCATTTTTGGATTGATTTTGAAGTTTATTTATTAATAAGAGCCAACTGTATTGTCACATATGACCATAACAAAACAAAGGGTCTCTTAAAAAGAAAGCGCAGCTAATAGCAATCGTCTTTTGTAGAGCATTGACTGCGATTTCTGTATGGGAGTTTTGTTTAGATGTCCAGTCAGTCAGGAATAACACAGTGACACAGACTTCTTCCATAATTTTCATAATCATAATTTTCCGCTTACGTCCTGATTTAACCGCATCTGAATAGTGTCACACATCAATGACCAAAAAAAACCCCAAAAAACAACAAAACAAAAACAAAATCCTGATAGGATGCAACATATAGGGCTGCAGAAGATGAGCTTCTGCAGCCCTTGAAGTCATGATGAGGAAATGAGTGCACTTATTAGAATCAGGTGTGCCAGATTGACATACTTCTAAAGCATAACCTGAAAATCAGGCTGGGGAAGTGTTTCCCTAGAACAAACATCTTTGTTCCAGGAAACAAAGATGTGAAAGTATGAAGACAAGCCTGTCTTTCACTTCTGCATCAGTAACAAACTGTCATCTAAAATTCACGTGTCACACCTTTCTCACTTACTTTAAAAATCTGCTGACTGACAAATGTGGATTTAAATTTGTAAACATCCAACTTCCATTTACTTCCAGTATTTCTAACCTGATTCAGCGTGTGAATGACAACATTTAATGCTCACTGCTATAATTTTATTGGAAACTTTTCATTCAGCTGAGTCATTAAATGACTTTGGTCCTTGTTGTTTTTTAAAAGTAATCAAATTTTTGGATAGGAGAAAGCCCTATATTTCAATTTCTTTTACAGTGCTTTTAATTTTTGGCATACAGAAATAAACATTGCATATAAGTTGAAGTCTTAAAAAATGCATGTCTTCTTTGTAGCTGTTTCCAGGCAGTTTTCTCTGTCTGCATGAGTTTTAATGTAGCAGCTAGCAGCTAGCTGACGCTGACGCTGCAGAAAAAGGAATTTACTTTTCCCACTTTGTCCTTATTAGACCACTGAACTGATACCCAGAGCCACTTTGTTAATCAGTGTTTATTAGTTATTATAAAAGAATAATCCAGTTACTCTGACCAGATGCAGGTTGGAAAAACATTAAATGACCGTCATAACTTTTCCTTCTAATGGATCTTCTGCAAACCTAAGGATTGTCAGTTCAAATATTTTATAAGCAAATATTCTGACAATGTGGCAAACAAGTCTTATCATGATTTGTCTGTAACAAATCTGAAAAAGTAACATGAGCTGGCAAATTATTTACCTTTAAATTAAGCTGTATATGATCAATAAAAATTAGAAACTGCAGAAACTCCAGGAAAGCCGAGGGTGAAATCATTATGTATTCCCTTCTCCAATCAGAGCGCTGGCACAGAGATGCAAAGATGGAAGCAGAGATGGAAGATTTCCTTTTAACTTGTAAAAATGAAAAAAAAGAGGCATCAGGTAAAGCAATACCTGCTGAAGTGATATTATATAATTTTTTTTTATGGACTGAAAGATAAATCTGATGTTTTAATTCTTTTAGCATTTGATCATTGTCTGAGGTCGGGTTGCAGGTGCAGCAGGTCCAGGAGTGGAAACCGAGACATGCCTCCTCTAACGTGACACTTTAAACCTCATTCTGTGTGATTTGTGAAAGCAGAGAGCCCTGACTCCATCCCACGGGCCTTCCTGCTGCTGGGTGTGTCTGATCCTTTCACCGTTTGTCATTTAGTAAGTGTATTAAGTCTCTCAAAATGTGCAACACTCAAAGAAAGCAACATTAACTCTTATTCATCCTGCAAAAAAGGGAAATTCATTTGTGCGATGGGCAGCTCTGTTGCATTGACATGGTGGATCTCGGCGTAGGGAGAAAGAAAGAAGTATTGGCATGAACTTTGTCAAGACAGAACAGAGCATATAGACCAAACATGAAACCAGAATCCAGTGGGAACAAAGACAAAGACGAGAACTTAAATAACTGGTGAGCAGCACAACTAAGATGAGGGAACACAGGTGGATTTAATGGAACTGAGGAACTGGAACCAAGAGGACCTGATAGTGATCTAAAATTAAATACAAGTACACAAGAAAACCCAAAATGAAGTGGCAACACCTAAAGGAAAGAGAAATGAACAAACCTGAGCACAACTAAGTAAACTAACAAGGAAAGAGGATAAGAAAACCAAAATACTTCTGACAGGAATAATGCAAATAATGTAATCAGGGCTAAACTATGAAACCAGACATGAGCCAGTGTGATAAAACCAGATGAGCAAGGAGTTAATATGAAAAACGACTTTAACTAAAATGAAAGAAAGGGGGAATAAACTACCAGACACAACCTACAGAAACTATTGAGTAAGGGGAACAACGGAATAACTTATAAAAACAAACCTACTGGAAAGAACTAATAATGCAAGTACTTTAGCTGAGTCAGACTCTTGTGAAGATCGGTCTCCACTGCTACAGCTTTTCCAGAGACATGTGAACTATAAGGGGGTGTCCCTCTCTAACAAACAGATTTGAATGTTAAAGTTCTTCTAATTTCTAAACTATGAACTTATGTTGTTCAAAGTATTTACAATTAGAGGTTACTCCTTTTTTTTTTTTAAACATTGATCTTGTTGATAAACGTAGATAAATCCTTTTTTGTGACCCATCCCTCCTCCCATTGTCCAAATGTCCTGAAATTGAAACCTGGATTATTCTAAAACCGTATTTTCCGCACTAAAAGGTGCACCTAAAAACCTTCAATTTCCTCAAAAGCCGACAGTGCACCTTATAATCCGATACGCCTTATATATGAACCAATATTGAGAAACAATAGGTCTAGCAACTACGGTAAGCAGCTGCCGACTTCACTTTCCCCTGTAGATGAAGAAGTGTGAGACAGAGACTGTGGTGGCAGCATGTCGGTTGGTCTGTGTTACCCAGAAAGCAGTTGGGCGCAATATTGCAACACCAACACCTGGAGTGAAACAATGACTGGGGCAGCCTACTATATAAAGTACTGGGGCATCACCTATTTATTATTACACGTCCACATTTGTAGAGAACGGAAGAAATCACGTCCCATATAGGTTCAATATGGAATGGGTGGCAACCGTAACTGTAGTGTCTGTTCTATGCACCTTATAAATGAAAAATGTTTTAAAATAGGTCATTCATTGAAGGTGCGCCTTATAAACCGCTGCGCCTTATAGTGCGGAAAATACGGAAAATATATTTAGGCCCTTTTTTTTTACCTTGAACATCAATTAAATCTATGCAGACATGATGTCACATTTAGGACATTTATTTATGTTTATTTGGGAGATTAATTTATGTTTTCTTTGTCAAGTTATTTTCTATAATCTTTAATGGGAGAACTAATTCATCTTTGCTTTAACCTCACCAATCAGGACAAATTGAGTGGAAACTTGGAACTAATTTGTTCTGCTGTTAAATAGCACACACAATGAATCCATTGTGCTCTGATGATGGCTTTCCAGAAACAGAAAAAGAAACAAAACTCCCTGAATGGATATATAAAGGTGTGAAGTCCGGCATGTTTTTCTGCCAATGAAAACCTGTCTGTTGTAATTCACAAGATTGTGTGATGTCTATTGTCTGATGTTTTGATAAAGACTTCCTGCTTCCTCATGAGCACCGACTTTTATTTAGCATCTCTGATGTCGTCCGCTGGCATTTTGACCACCTGACTGATGTGCATCACAATTAATTGGATCGCTGAGTCAATTTCTCGCTTAGTCTTGGCATGCAGCTATGACATCCATGTAGGGGAGGTAACTAATGTAGCCATCACCTCTAAATTGGCATCTGCAACCTCTTTTGGTGATGATCTGAATGAGGGGGAGACAGAACATCACCATATGTCAATAAGTGTATTTTCCTTGGCAAAGAGTGTAATTACAGCCTTTCTAGTTTAGTCAGATGTGTGAGGGTTATTTATTTGTTTTTAGTTTATTTGTTTTTATGTAATTTATGCAAAAAAAACCTCTGAGCTATATACATAGCTCAGAGTTTTTTTTAATTATATGTAGAATTTGGAGGATTTAATTGCAGTGTAATTTCCCCCCTTTGAACTTTTAGCCACTGGTGTCATGTGACATTTTGCTCCAAATCAAAATGTCACATGGAATTTATTCAGATCGCAAGAATGGCTTGCTCGCAACTGTTTAAATAAAACCAACAAAAAATTTTTTTTGACTGTTTGCCCACACGTCACAGTCTTAGCCTAAGCTCTAATTCTTCTTCTTCTTCTTCTCTACATTAACATACAAATTATTATTCACTACAGTCCCCTGTCCCCATTCAGGGAACACTGGGCAGAACTGGGAGTTAGTCCAATTCTTTTTAACACAGTCTGCAGTTTGAAGGTTGTGCATCAGTAGAAATAGCGCCCCCATATGCAGCACTGTTGACACGACATTGATTTCTTTGTTCTTAGGTGTTGTGACAAAATAAACTTTGCCTTACTTCCTGGGAAAAACGGGACTGACAACAAATGTTTTCTGAGAAGTTGTTTTTTCTATTCCTGAACTCATCTGAACCGGTTTGGTTCAGTTGGTTTTTTTAAAACTGGGACACGAGTCCGAATTTCGTGCCATAAATGTGTGATAGTATGACAATGAAATTAATTCAATCCTTCATTAAAGAGCTCACTTTTTTTCTTCTGTATACAAAAGTTTTTCCAAATGTTACAAAAATGTAAAAAAAAAACATGAATCCGTCCCATTTTCTTTAAACTAGTTTTTATCCATTCTAGCACTTGCTCTAAAATATAATAATAATAATAATAATAATAATAATAATAATAATTAATATTAATAATAATAATAATAATATATTGATATATTTATATGTATTGATATATACTTATAAATATAATATATTTATTATACATTAATTCTGTGTGTTTCATATCACACCTTACACAACTTTATTACAATAATTCTGACTAAAGTGCGGAACAAAAAAACACGGAATTAAAGGAAGACGGACTGAAGGTAAGAAATAACTTTGACCACTAGGAGGAGCCTGTGTACTACAAAAAAATCTTTTTTTTTTCAAACATTTTAATATACATTATATATTTTTATTTAGTTAGTTATTTTAAACAGACAATAAGAAGTCCAAATAGAAAAAAAACTATAAAGACAAATAGTCATGGCATGCAATTTTACACAATTTGTTCGAAAAGGATGTAGAAGATAAATATTCTTATGATTTCCTGCTCCTTATCAATTTTTAAGATTGATGATGGGACCAAATATTCCGCTGTGACATCCAGAACATAAAACATATCTTAGTTGCACGCTGTTCTAGTTGTTTAAAGTATAAACTACCTGGACAAACTCCGCCCATTTTGAGCGTTTTCATAAACGTAACGTTTAAACCACATTAAAGCACTTTACACATTGTTTTGGTTTGTTTGTTTTATGCCGAGTCTGGACAAAACATAAATAATAAACGCTGACGTCCCGTCTGAATCACGTTTGCTGCGTTTGAAACGAGGGATTTGCCAAAAAGTGCGCCGTCGCTTTGCGTGAGGAGACTCTTACTTCCTGCCATATAGTGAGCCAGTGATTCCGCGGCAGCTGGTGCAGCAGATCTCTACAGCATGTTAGCCAGCCGCAGAGCCCCGCTGGCGGCTGGTTCAAGACACAGTTTTCAGTGAAAATCAGTGACAGGAAAGAGACACGAAAGCACCTGGTTCAAACTATAAACAAGACCCGAGAGAGAGAGAGAAAGAGGGAGAGATCTGAGTTCATCTCTTCTGCTGGTCTGCGCCTCCAGGTAATTATTAGTTTGATTAAATATCACATGACCTTGCACTTTGCCATTTTGGATGTGCATCAACTTGTTTGAATGGAGTATGTGCTGAAATATCTCTGTAAGGACCATATTATCAACCTGAACATAAGTGCTGAGTGTATTTACAGTCAGTTTATTTATAGAAAGCCATTTGTAGAAAATGTAAACAATTCACAGATGCATTCTGTTACATGAAGTCCAATTTATCCATCCATTTTCTTTACCCTCTTGTCCCTAAGGGGGGTTGGGAGGTGCTGGTGCCTTTCTCCAGCCAAGGCGGAGGGGTGGGGGGGGACCCTGGACAGGTCGCCAGTCTGTAGCAGGGCAACACAGAGACACACCAGACAAGCAACCATCCACACACTCACACCTAGGGACAATTCACCTAACAGTCATGTTTTTGGACTGTGGGGGGAAACTGGAGTACCCGGAGAAAACCCATGCATGTACAGGGAGAACATGCAAACTCCATGCAGAAAGACCGGGGAATTGAACCCAAAACCTTCTTGCTGCAAGGCAACAGCTGTGCCACTGTGCAACCTGTCCAATTTATTTAGATCTCTAATCGATCAGGTTTGGATACAAATCCAGTGACATCCCAGATCAGTACAGTTATAATCACAGAATTAGCTTTTCCACACGTCGAGATCGTCTGGTTGAGAATGTGAATCTTGTTTTGTGACTTGAGATCTGGTTCAAAATGAGTAATAATGAAGAATGAAACTGATTAATGCTCGCCAACACTAGAGAAATCCAAAAGTTGCGATACTGTCACAATCACAATATCGATCTTTTCCATGATCTCACTAACACTCCTTGACTGTAAGCATTTCGGTAATGAAGGTTTTGCATGAGTTCAAAAGTATTCTGTGGCAAAACTTGTTACTTATATGGGTGAGGCAAAAAAAAAATCCATTCTTAAATTCACTGATTGATATTTCAAAGGTCATCGCCATATTTTTAACATTACTTATGAGAAACTACGCTTTCTAAATAATTTAAAACACTTCCTAACTGCTTTTGTTTCTTCTAATAAAGGTTAAAACATTAGAAGATGGTTGTTATATGCTCATCTGTTACATTAAACCTGAAGAGTGTTGTAGTTCAGTCAATTTAGGCAATTTATCGTGACTTGAGTATTAGAAAAATAACATCTTTGGCACACAAAACATGTAATTACTTACAATTTATGATATGGTTATGTTTATTTTAATATGAAGCTTTCTATTTTTAATTTTTTTATCTGGAACAACACTATGTTGTCTTGATCTGTGACCTCAGCCTAATATCCAATACCGGAATGTGATCGGGTTATTAACAACTTCAGTGTCAATCTGTAAAAGTAAATACAAGTTAAATATATATTTAATTAATCTAAATGTAAGGTTTATTTAAGGCTGTATTTACAGTTTAAAGCAATCAGATCATTTTGAAACGTATAAAACTACTGCTGTAAAAGAATCCTGTTTACCTAATGTCTAGTGGTGCAGCTTTAAGCGGAGGTTAGGTGTCGAGATTTTTACTGACAAATTAAAGTAACCCCATGAAACGCCTCGTCTCAGTAGGAGCTCACAGGCCGTGCGTTTTGTCCACTGGGTATCTGCAAAACAAATCAAGATGTGGGGGAACAAAAGCCGTGTCAGTGCAATCAGAGGGAATTGGCTGTGCTACTCGAAGCTGCAGGAACTAAAAAGATTTATTTTTAGCTGGAGGACAAAGACTGAAACAAAAGCTGGGTGCCGCGGCCAAACTAGTGACAAAGACAAGCGAGAAGTTTTTACTGTGCTTTTAATATTTCAGCTTTTGAAAATCTCAGCGAACTCTGGCTTTATCCGATACTCTGGAGGCGCGAACAAAACATAAATATACAATTCATCACATTTTGACACATTTACAGCGCTGCTTTCCATGTGGAAAAGAGAGGAAAACAGCTTTGTGTTGGGTTTTCGTCTTGATGGTCTCAGTTTATTGTATTTTAAATGGATCTTTGTGTGTTATTCTTGCAGATCACTGTGTATTCTGAATTTTGTTATTCAGTTGTTGTAACTGTCTTTGCCTCTAGGTGTCCTTAGTCATCAGGCCACCTGTTTCCACTTTTCACCCCTCTCAGTATATTTATGTTTTTGTTCTTTAGTCTAATCTTAAATCATCACATCCTCTGCTCACCCTACTCGCCTTTTCTCCGTTTTCTAATTTGCTTTATGATTATTAAAAAGAACAACACTCGTGAGTTTCTGCATTTGGCTCTCTTTATCTTTGATAAAACACATCCTCCTTTACCGATAAAACAACGCAATATTACTAAAACTGAACATGAAAGAACCCTTTTCAAAAAACAAATGCTCAGTGAACAGCATTTAATTATTGTTCTGCCCCAAACAAGTATCAGGATCTTGAATTGTTTGGAGTTTGTTTGGAGTTTGCTTGGTTTCTTATTTTCATTAGATCAGTGTTGTTTCTGAAGAGTCAAAGCAGTTGGCCTTTAGCATTAGCAAGGTTAACATAATTTCAGATTCTCATACAAACCCATGCTTAAATTATATAAATCAATATCCAATGATCTGGGCTCAAAACTCTTGGTGAAAACAAACGATACTTTGGGAGTTACCTTAGTAATGCTCTCTGTTTTCACTAAATGTGATTAACGCTGTGAATGGTTGTCAAAACGTAAAGTGAGGCTTATGGAAAAAAAAAAAGAAATATGGGAACTCCTATATGTAACTCATGTAAAACCCTTTTGACAATGTAAGAATTTTCCTGTTTTAAAAATATTGCTATGTCCGTATCGTCTGTCAGCATCAATCAACTGATCTGATTGGTTGAAGCTAACAACGCAACACATGATCTATCCAATCAACTGGAATGTAAAGGAGCTCATGTCGATGACCCCCCCTTTTTTTAAGACCGGTTTCCATTATGTAAAATTCCACAGAAAAGGCATATGTGCCTGAAAGTATTTAACATACGCCCAGTGCCGTGAATTTGAACCTGTCCAGAGGACAGAGATGACTTCATCATTACCTCACCCTGCTCTGTTAGAGGACTTATCAAAAACATGTGGCTCCTTTCTCCCTGCACATTGCAATTTGATGAAGCTTTGGACTCTGCTTTCTTTGTTTGAGGACACAAGTTCACAAAACTAGTGGAGTTGTGTAATCTTGCCTTTCTCAATATTCTCGGCTCACTACGCGTATTTTCTCATGTGCCATATAGCTTGTGCTAAATTCACCGATGCTCTGTATCTGAAATAGGATTCAGTTTTGTTTAGTCCAATATTCTAGATTCAACATTTTGGTTCCTTTGGAAGTCTAACAAATATCCTGACATAGTATTATTTTATGGTGACAAAATCTGCGTATATAAGACACCCAAAAAGCATTTTGTGCTTTAGAAGCTTACAGATTCAAATATTACTTGTGATGGTTTTCTGGCAGTGACAATTTAATAACAGCAATCTCAGTCCTTCAGGGAAAGGATCAAAGTGCAATTTTTTTTACTTTCTATGTTGCTTAGAATATTGATTGGACTGGTGTGAGATTATCACGGTATGACGACCTTCAGTCAGAATAACGCGGTTTCATTTAAGACATAAAAGCAGTTATTAATCCTTCTGACGAGAGACGAAGTCTTGCTCAGTGGATGGATGAAGGTGAGAGCAGGGCACCTTGGACATTCTGATTTGGGGTGGCACAATTTCCAGCTACAATTTATAGCCAATACAAGCCAGCAGAAGGCAGAGAAAGGCAAAGGAGGATAACGAGGGCTTTTTGAAGATGGTTTTGTCTTCGGTACCTGCAGAAGAAGAAAACATTGTGGTAGATCAGCTAAGAGTGGTGGACATTTTGTGACAAAGGGGAAAAAAATGTCTTTGTCACTGCAGTATTCATCAAATATATTTCATTGTTTTGGTTTCCGTAGTTGTGAATTGCTGTTGCATAACTGAACTGAATTGAAACTAAATACTTGCAAAGTCAAAAACCTTTACTTTGTTTGACACAGGAATTACTTGAGCCGCCTCCCGTCTCATCTGGAGAACGTTGGATCTCTATCGTGTGCTTAAGTTAAAATGTAAACATTTGGTTGTTTTCACGTTCAGCATGAATTCACACAAGCCTTAGTCTGTGTAGCCATGTGTCAGATCTTCCCATATAGCTTAGATGCTTTTGCGTAGATATTGGAATGCAGTAGCCAGGGTAACGGGGTCAACCTCCAACTATGTTAGGACGAGAGGCGCAGGTTTTTTGTCCAAAGGAGCTTTTCGGACAAACAGCGGCTCTTTTCATCTCCCAGCCCTTCTCCTGTTGTCCTTTTATTAACACAACTCTGACTCGAATGTTCTTGGGAACGTTGACTCGACCAGGCTGTATTTTTCCTTAATCTTCTTAATCTTCTGGAGTGATTGATTGCATCTTATCCATAATTACAGTTATTATCAAGTCAGCATACTTTATTAACTAGAGCTATTATGAGCTGAAAGTCAGGAGTTTTTTCTTGTCCTAACTCCAATAGTGTGTTTTATTTGTTTTTTTTTTTTTTTTTTTTCATTTTTCTAAAAGCTCTGATTGTTGAGATTATATAACCATCTAATAATTCTTCATAAGGTTAAATCGTAACAGCTTGAGTCTTTAATCAGGTGAATTAGTATGAAAAGTACCCTGGATGAGTAGAGAATGGCGCTGACTCGGTGTGTGGCTTCGTCTGGGCTGCTTGCCAGTCGCGTTGGTTAGTGTTCATCCCTGTTACTGTCCCCCGAGGGCCTGCATTAATATGCATATAAGATGAAAACTTCCAGGTCACTAAATCTGTTCACTTCCCTGTCATTTCACATATTTACTGACTGAGCTTAATTACTTGCATGTCAAGTCTACGAAACGGGAGACTCATTAGTCGAGAGCGTGTTCTTGAGGGCGCGTTCGTGCGAGCCAAATGTGTGTGTGTATTTCTGAACCTGTGAGGAGATTTAGATGGATATCTGCGTAGTGGGTGTTGATCCCCTCGCTGTGTGGGAATGAATGCAGGGCTTCTATCTTTGAAGGTGATGAAAACATCCGACTGAGTGCATGTGGACACGTGATGTTGGGGGGAGGGGGGCTTGGGGGGGTCGCACATGTTTCGTAAGAAATTTTCCAAAGCCATCTGATCTATTTCTTACTCATTTTGCTGCTTGTGGCTCAGTGTTGGCGCGCAAGTAACCGAGAGAATCCGGTTAAAGGATTTTCAAAATAAAAGATCCTCCAGACTTAAATAATACATGAAACGGAAATATTTAATGATTTATTGCGCGGCCCGGTACCAATTGGTCCACGGACCGGTACCAGTCCACGGACCGGGGGTTGGGGACCACTGGTCTATATGGTTTTTAATATTTTAAAGTGCTGACCACTTGGTCACTTTTAGTCAGTTTGAAGTTTAGTTTATATTTAGTACATTTTCACTGTCTGAGTTGTTAGTTAAAGCAGTTTTGTTTTTACGGTTACATTTATTTATTTTTTTAAAAAGATTTTTGTGGTCTTTGGTCACTAGTAACTCAACAGGAAGAAGAGCAGAGAGAGGCCATGTAGTAAATGACATGGGTGTGGGAATCAAACCCAGGCCGTTTGCCGTGTGTCCTTCCCTGCTCTCTCCATCAAGGCCTCTCTCTGCTTATGGTGCACTTGCTCTCCCAGTGAGCCACCTGGTGCCCCACACAGAAAGTTTTTACCATTGGCTCTGGAAACATTACCATGAAATGCTTATAAAAGAGGAAATGAGGATCTCTTTGTGCTTGTTTATGAACTCTTTTTCACCTCTCATGTGTCCAGGAAACACTCTCTGCTGCCTCTGTGACCAAACACCTCCATTTACCAAATCATCTGGCGGGCACACCCATGTATCTGTTCCGGCTTGTGCACACACACACACCAAGTTATTGTTAAATCACTCACTCCGTAACAAATCCCAGCTGGCATCGCTGAGCTCAGCTAGCTGCTAAATCCTGATGTCAGTAAGGTTATCTACTTTTTAATGTCTTCTGTAACTACGTTAGCTTGTTTATAAAAAGTCGCCACCAAGATGAGGTGCTGGGTCAGCACTGCTGAGCCTTCATGTTTTGGTATTTGTCAAGTCAAGGGTCTCATCAATTCAGTGAGCTGGTTTTGCATTTAGGACCGGACAGGATGTGAATTTGAATGTCATCTTTTAAATTGGTGCTGACATTTAGGCTACAATGAACGTTGTGATTTCATCCTGAATCATCATTGCGCTGTCGATGCTCTTCTGGTTTTCAGACGCCACTTTCCATTCATTTGTGTTGGTGTTTGTTATGCAGGGAAATATGTCTTTAAAATGGACATATCATGCAATATTCTTCAGGTTATGGACTTCCAGCTAATCATTTTTGCGAATCCAGTGTTGAAGTGTTTTAGATCACTTCAAATCCGTAATCTTAGTATTTGTTTCTTCTCTCAAACCAATCTTGTGAAAAATGAATCAAGTGATATATTTTTTTGTGATTGCCTTGACAAGATTTTAGTTTTATATCTTTCACATTAATCTTTCAACTTTAGACTGTTTTCTCGCCAGTAACGGCTCTACAATTCAGCCAAGGGAGATGAAGTATTGAAGCTGTGCACAAGAAGAAGAGCAGTTATGAGAGCTGGAATTTTGTGGGATTTATGCTTATGTCCTCTTGAATAAAGTAGGTTACAAAAGGATTACATGGGTTCCGTGCCTTGGACAGTCGGCCACTGACCAAATGCTGCCGGTGTGGGTTGTTTCATAGAAAATGACACGGCTCTGGTGCTCCTAAGTGTGTTTTCTCAGCAGAGTTGACATATCCTTATGAGAGGCTTTCAAAAAGCTGTGTGCATTTTGCAAAATCCATCTAGTTCCAGCACAGATAAAGCTGTACTTGTATAAAGGACAGAACATCTCTGGTGCATTATGTTCAGATTCCTACTATCTGCTTTCATCTCCCTCCCTTTTGTAAACTATCTGAATGAACAGTTTGCCTACTTCTGTAGAAATCATCTTCCTGTTTTGAATCTTCTTCTACCTGTTGACTTCATTTGTAAATGTGTATACAGAAAGTTGCTGAGCCCATTTCTAATCTCCACTCTCTCAACAATGCAATTTCCCCCAAGCATCCACAGAAGGATTTTGCTGAATTTATCTGGAAACAAAGCCAGCCCTCTCGCCATGTCACCACTTCTAACATTTGACCTGTCGGACTAACTGAGTCTTCATGGATGCCAATGGAGCTCCTGCACAGCGTAGCATGATATTAGATTATGTCATTACAGATGATGCGGTGTCAGATTGGGAGAAAGGCAATTATCTACCTGAAACCATTTGTTTTTTTGCACAGCATTAAAATGCAAGGCATAGACATAATAGTGTTGAAATCTCAACAAGTTAACTTCCACATAATAAAAGGCCTGTACAGAGTAGCACGACCCGTTCCCACTAGCCTAATATATGTACTATATATTTACAATCTTCTTGTACTTATTTTTCTCTGCTGGAGGCTTGTTTTTCATTAGTGACGCATGTTGCATTTGGTTCAAAATCCCCCTTCCCCCTAACCTTCACACTGCAAAACAATCTCTACATACTTCTGTGGTGTGTGTTTTCCTTAACGTGTGCATGTTAAATACATTTAAGTCTTTATTTAATTGGACCTCTAACATTTGATTGGGCCCAAGTGGTTTTGCCTTGTGGTTGTTTAAAATTTTACAAGTTTCCAATGAGCTGGTTCTTTTCCTGCAGTAGGTTGTTACATTGTCGTTAGAAACCAAAGCAGCAGTATTGCATACATTATTGTCTACATTTTACATAGCAGATTTTTCTCGAAATGATCTAAAACGTACAAATTAAAATGTTAGTTATAGTATGCTGAGGGCACATACAGCACCGCCATCTGCCACAGGTCACCTCTCGCGCTCCTCTGCTCAATGTTACTTTTTCATTGCAAATGGGAACCTGGTGATCCTGAGCAGAAATAAACAAGCAGAAGCACATTTCAAGCTGTCACACCCAGTGTTCCCAATGTCTTACAAGTTTCAGTTACTCAAAGAGCAACATTGCATTACATCCTGTGCATTCAGATCGCAACAATGTAGTTTTGTGAAAGACAGATCCACCCTATAACTGTTTGGCTAAAAACAAAAGTGCAGTTTGTCGGTTAGTGTATTGATTTCAGCTGGTCATTCTCTCAATAGCTTTAGTTTGGGGTTATTTCTCATTGCAGCAATATTTCATCACTTTTCTAAAATCATGGACTATTGACAAAAATTACATTATTTTAGTAAGGCAACAATTTCAAACGTCGATCAGGAGATAAAAGTCGTTCAAGAATGCTCTTCATCACATCTGACAGAGCCATTTTGAAAATAGAAATAAGGAAAGTGTACAAAACTGGCAGAGCGAAGCACCAAAAGACTTTCAGCTGTAACTGAAACTAAAGATGATTTTAAAACACAACACTTTTTAAGTGTTTATTGGAAAAAAAAAATCCATCTTCTTCACAAGTATGCTCTTCTTTGTTTTTTTATGCTATATAACAAAAAACTACATTTGGAGCTTGTTGAAGAAGTTCAAGGTATGTATTAAACATAATTGCACCAATCTTCCTGGTAGATATTAGTTTTAAAGTTTGCGATTTGTTAGGCATAATAGATTGTTCAGATATTGTTGCGACAGAGTTATATGTCCATCAACCTTTAAGTTGAAATCTTGTTTTTCTTATTTCATTGAGGCAAGAAGTCACCCAACAAAGATACTGCTTACATGAAAAGGTCACTGTCCCGAGGGTTCTGACACACACACACACGCACGCACGCACGCACGCACGCACGCACGCACGCACGCACACACGCACACACACACACACACACACACACACAAGCATTGTTTCCACTGAGGATGTGTCTGGCTGGAGCCATGCAGAGATACCCTATCAGATGTGCTTGATGATGTGTCACATGTCTTGGACTGTTGTCGCTGGTTGGGAAGTATGCGAAGGCAGAATTTCCTTTACCTCAGCAGAGGAAATCACGAGATGCGACCCAACTTTTGTTTTCTGTCTTCTCAGGATGATCACGGATACATTTTGGGTTGGAGGTTAGAGGGGGGGAAAAATAAAAAAGCACAAACATGAGGCTGTTAAACATCCTGCTTACTGTGTTTCTGCATGGACTCCTGTGTTGGTATAGTATTTCTCTGATGGTTGTTTTCAGCTTTAAGTGGTGTCATTCATCTTGGGATCAGGAAGGCTTTGCTACCGTGGCCTAGAGTTGATGTTTTGAGTTCTGGCCAAATTCTGATGCTATACCCTGGAAAATCTGTTTCATGGCTTTGGGATTTAACAGAGAATGGAAAGTAGAAGAAACAGGCTTGTTGTTGAAGCGTGGGGTTAAAGTTTTTAACATATGAAAGACTTCCATAATGGACCGATCTGTAGGTTTGCAGTCCTCTTGAACCCTTTCTTTAGCAAGGCTTTCTTGTTAAAACAGCTGTGTGGTGCATTGAGGGGTTTAGCAACACATTTGGCTAAAAACGCAGTACAATAAGCAACAACATGTTTTAATATCAGCCACAAGATTAAATTCATGCTATTGTCTGACGGTAAAATGGCTCCACCAAGTCTGAAATTTAGAAACCTTGAAGTCCTCGGTGTTTATGAACCCATTTGTTCATAATTTGGATAATTATATTGTTGGTCTAGGATGGAGAGGGTTTAGGTGCTCAGAGGCCTGCTTTCGAGTATTTATGCTTCTTCTTCTGCGGATTAGATTTTAATCCGAACAGTCTTATTTAATAGCAGAGACTAGGGAGTGTTTCCTTCCTGATCGTTCACTCTCAGACAAAGGATTCATTAATTATATTTGAACTATTTCAGCATTTTTGTGCCTTGATCAAAGTGTGTTTTACGTTGCCGAATTCAAAAGAACGTCAAGTCTCAATGGCCGATTCGAGCAATAAACTGATCGCAAATTTGCTATACATTTCTGAGAATGTGCTGCTAAATGTTTCCATCTATAAAAAGTAATGTCGCATAACCACCTTTAAAATAAATGAAGAGAAAATAAAGGAATTGTTTTTGAGTTTGATATTAGGCAACTTTAATCACATAAAGAACACTGGCTGATTGTTGCCTTTATCACTTTTTGTGTTGTCAGTGTACATGTTGTGCCTCTTTAATAGGTTCGGCTAATAGATAATGAAAGTCCGTCTTAATAAGAACAGTTTTGAATTGATTTAGATTTGCTGACACAGTGAAACAAATGCTACAATGAGGCTGTGATGTTCTGCTGGCAGCTTTTTATCCAATGCAGCTCCTTTGGGGGTAGATGAGTGGCGGCACAAACATTCACAGACCTGAGCTGCCGACTTTGTCAACCTTTTAATATAACTGATTCACCTGTGATTGTTTCTCTGGGGAAATCAGTCCCCGCAAAACAGCTGAACTGTGACTATTCAGATTTATTCACTTATTTTTTTTTAATAAAATGCACTGTTCTGTTCCTGCTGAATAAGCACAGCCTGCCAGTGACTCTTATCTCCCAGCTGATTTGCTGCTGGTTATTCAGAGGAACAGTGGTCAGCTCTGGTTCGTCGCAGCAATTCGCAGCCCCCTCTGAGTTGGAGTTTACACGTGCAGCTTCTTTTCTTGATTCCTGCCACTTTACAAAACATTAAACCGTTGAGTTAATTGGTTACTGAGTGTGTGAGACTGTGGTCGTTTGTCCTGTGTCTCTTTATTACCCTGTGATGGACAGGCGACCTTTCCAGGGTTCCTCTCTCTCGTCCAGAGAGAGAGAAGCACCAATTTCCCCGACAGCAAGCGGGTATAGACGACTGGATGTTCTGGAACCCAGACTCTATAAAATAAAACTATGACATTTATTACATTTACTTTATTCGTAGCTGTTTAACGGTCAAAATCTGCCTGGCAGTTTACAGCCTATTGTGTCTTTTCAAATTGCTCACCTCTCTTCTGTAAAATATTGGGTTTTCATTTGTGTTTGTGTTTCATTCATTTACTTATTGCTTATTTACTGGCCATATTCAGCTCAGTTTCTACATTCATCATTGTTCAACAGGTTTTGATGTGTTTAGCTTTACTAGTTTAGTGTTTCAGAATAATTTCATCCTTTTGTACTTAGTTACCTAGTTTATTACTTGTAAGTTTGTATTTCTATTTGGATCTGGGGGGTTTTTCTCCCCTTTGCTTCTGAACCAGGTTTCCTCTGTTTCCCTGTAACTATGCCCATGTGACATGGCCATCGTTTTTATAAGCCTCCTATTCATTCTTTAAATTTAGACGCCCTATTTTTCCCTCAAGTGATCGCTGCATCTTTTACAAAACCAACAGAGCATTATGAGAGAATGACGGCGTCTAAAAAAGAGATCAATGAGGAGTTTCATGATAAAACATCACAAAACGTCTCATATGTGGGATTTAATGGTACCAATTTACATTCATTTCTTGTAAATCTGATCCATATGGAGTGATGTCACCGAACCAATAATGAGTTAATAAAGTAGAAGTTCTCAGAACGTGTCTGGGTTTTACGTAACGAGGCTGCAGAGGGTCGTCCTGTGTTGCTGGACAGTCACGTCTGCCAGATCACCAAGGCCACGGCAGCGGTCAGCAGAAACACTCGTTATGTAACTGTGCTGGTTTCTCTCGTCTGCCTGCGTCTCCCCTTCACTACGACATGATTGGTCTGACAACTTCTGGGCTTTGCTAATGCAGTCGCATTCATCAAATTAGTTTTATTGAAAAAAGTTCATATTAGTGACTCGGTTCATTAACTGAAATGCATATATATTAATTACACACAGAAGGTTTTCAAGCCTTCATTTCTGTTAACACCTCATGGAAATGCGACATTTACAATTAGGGTTTTATATCAGATCAATAAAAATACATGTTTCAATATAGAAATGTGAGCTTAATAAAAAGTATGTTTGATATTAAGGTTATTTTCAATCAGATACTCTTCAACCTCTTCAGCACTAAATGGACATTTAGTCCAAAAATACTTTTTTTTCTTTTTGTAAATCTGGGAATTATTCAGCAACTTTTCAAATACACATTATTTCACGCACAACTTATACTACATTTCTAATCTAGAAGAAGAGAGTTATGACATAAAACATCTCATCATTTTAGTAGGAAAATCGCCAAATAATGACTCCGTTCACCAGCTGTCAATATAAAAACATTGCTCTTGGAGAAAACTTCCAGGATATTTGGTTGAAAAAACTTAATCAAAAATAATAATTTTATGTGTTCCAACATAGCCTTGTAAAATATTTATACTGCAAGAGAGGATGTGTTTTTACCACTAAAAATACTTTTTATTACAGTCATACAACCTCTTTTGTATGACTGTAATTTTTGCAGTCCACCTTTCAATTATCTAAATAAGCATAAATCTGCAGTTATGGCCACAATTATTCATTTAATGAGTTCATTTTACCAAAGAAAAAAAAGGCAGATAAATTATCCATACTTGATCTGCATTACACCAGTCAATCCCTTTTTGTAATTGCTGATGAGATTTGAGTGGATTTTAATGAGCTCTGCTATTTGAAGAGCTTCAAGACCTTGAGGGTGGAAGACCTCCTTGCCATTACCCTAATCTTTAGGTCCACCTACAGAGTCAATAGGATCTGTGGATGAATCAGATTTAAGTCTGAACTATAGCTGGGCCAGTCCAAAATTACTACATTTTGGTAAAACAAACAAATAAACAAAGGAACAAACAAAAAACATATAATAATAATCTGACCAACATCTACATCAGCTCAAAAATCTTCGACCTAACTGCATTTCTGTGACCATAAACTTGAAATGTGTTTGTTGGCCTCCTATTTGCAACCCCCTGGAATTGTTCCAAATATTTTCGAAGTGTTGTTTGGGACCGGTCCCAAAACTCCCCGCTGGCTGGTTATCATCATCATCATCGTCTTCATGGAAGTCAGGCTCAGTGACCTCAACAAAAACACAGCTCACATGTCATCAGTCAGCTCTTGTTCTCCCATGGCGAGCCGTGCTGCTTGGTGTTGACACAGTTGGTGTTTTTGTGGATGACACCGATGATCACTGAGGGAAAACCGACTCCTCTGGGCTTCCTGCAGTGTGATGGTACAGGCGGTGCAGAGCATAAACTACGGCAGAATGGAGAGGAAAATGATCGACCTTTGTTGGATCTCAGTGGAGAAATTCAGGTGTACCAGCAGCAAAGTGACGGACAAGTCCAAGCATGTAGACATTACTCAAAAATAACATTTCCAAAAGGAAATAATAACAGACTGTACTTTACAACATGAGAAAATAAGTTTCAGTTATCAAATATAATCTGATTTTTTTTTTTTAAAAGGTGCAACAGAGTAGGATTATTTTTAAAAATAGTACAAAATGTGCATCAATATTTGTGTGTCAAAAAATATTTATAAAAATGGAGAAAAAATAAGGATGTGCAAAAAACAGCAGCAATGTTGTTGGATCGAGGAAAAACCTCAAGCTTTGATCTAAACACTTATTGAGTCTGTGGGTAAGCAGCAGTGACGTTTATAAAGTCGAACAGCTGCAGGAAAGAAGGATCTACTTTGACGCTTTTTTGTGCCCCTAAGATGCAACAGCTGATCACTGAAGGAGCTCTGTTGTTCAAGCAAGCCACTTTAATCAAAATTCTTAAATTTAAAAACTGGTTAAAGGAAACTGGATAATTTAATGGTGTAAAATAGTATTGTTAATTTTTTCTAGACCTGTCAAGAATGCAATCATTGAACCTCATAACTAAGGTGAAGTTCTTCTGAATCTAGACTTCTGTTTACATCCCTTGAACTTCAAGTCTTCTCACATTATATCAGCAGAATTTAATGTATTTCATTGGTAGTTTATGGGATAAACCAAACACCAAAGTGGCAAATAACTGTGCAGTGAAAAGAACTTATAGATAAAATTTTAAAAGTGTGACATTCATTTGACTTCAGCTTCTGATAATTGAAATCAAGTGCAGCCAATTGCACTTGATTTGGCTGCACTTGATTTGAAAAGTGAGTTTACCTGTACGTAATTGAATCTCAATGCTGCTTGGGCGAGGCCTCAGATGTAGAGAACATTACTTAACAAACAGCATCACGAAAGCAAAATAAGAAAATAAGAAAACACAGCAGACAGACCAGGGAGAAGGTTGTGGAGAAAGTAAAACTAGGGTTAGGTTGTAAAAAACAAACTGAGATATTTGACAATATTCTTCAATCCAGAATCTGTGGCCAGACTTGTGGCGATCCAGTCATCCAGTGACTGATCTTGAGCTATTTTGCAAAGAAGAGGTAAAAATTTAGTTTATAGGTTTGCAAGGAGGCCAGAGCTGTTGCCCAACACACTCGCAAGGTATTTCTAAAAAAGCATGAGCTCATTGGGGATGAATACAATGTTTATTTTTTAATCAGAATATTAAAAGCCATGTAACATTCTCCTTACACTTCCCAATTCTGTACAGCTTTGTGTGTTTGTGTTTTTCCTTTAGCATAAAATCCATGTAACACACATCAAAGTTTGTGACTGCAGGGTGATAAAATGCGGAAATGTTCATGAGGTATGAATACTTTTACACAGATCTGAGTGAAGTCCATATCATCTCATGCAACTTGTTAGTTGTACCTCTGGTCTTTACTTACACTTTGTTGAATTACAAAGTATGAGATTTCAAGACCACAGAAATCTCTACAGCACATAAAGATGTTTTTCCTTGCATGAAAGCAAGAGATTTCCTCATTTGTGTTTTTTGTTCCCCTCCATTTCAGGACTCAGAAAACTCGCGGCGGATGAACGGCGTTCAAAGTAAATGCTTATTTTTGCCTCGAGCTGTTTCAGATTTCTTAACCTTTGGATACCTACTGTGGTTTTTCTGGTTGCAAAAGTCCTTGAAGACTGAAACACATGACGTTTTTTTTTCTTCTTCTTTTTTGTAGCTTACAAGACGTGATTAAGTTGAGAGAGCAATCTTTTCTAAGAGGTAAGAATTTCATGCATCTCATTCCAGCTACTGAACTTTCACACCTGTGGATTAGAGGGACAGCACTGCTCTGTTTAGAGTATTTCTTCACATGTAGCAAGGAGGTTTGAAATAAAGAAAAAAGGGAAATGTTTAAGTGAAGTGCTCCATGAGGCCTTTCTTCCCTCAGCTTCTCATCTTTCCTCCTCTGTGGTTTCTGTCAAGGACACAGCAGCCACCAGGAGGGGAGTTTTGGGCTCTTTTTGGAAAGCCTTGAACAAATGACAACGCTTTGGTTTTGCGGCTAAAGGGATCCACAATGGACTTGATTTGACAAATATTTCATTTAGATGTGAAAGCAGTACAGTAATTATACTGTAGGTTTCTTAGTTTTTTTAGACATTTTAATAAAATATTGTCACACGTCACCATGTATCGTCACACGAACCTGCGTAATCTCTCATCAGTGTCCGTCACTCTCTGTTTTCCTGATATGCTCAAACTGTCACTGCTTGCAGTCTCTCCTTCATTGTCCCAATCCGTTTCCCTGCTTTGTTTTTCCCCTTCTCGTTATGTTCAGTTCAGATATTAAAACACCACTCGCACACCTGACAGCTGATAAAATCAACTTTGTTGCTACTTTTGATGGTTAAATTGAATCTCCTCCTTCGTCTTTTAT
This sequence comes from Micropoecilia bifurca, assembly GCA_903067075.1. Classification (NCBI taxonomy): domain Eukaryota; kingdom Metazoa; phylum Chordata; class Actinopteri; order Cyprinodontiformes; family Poeciliidae; genus Micropoecilia; species Micropoecilia bifurca. The sequence continues at coordinate 76,604 of CAEGAF010149111.1, forward strand.
CATCTTGAGTTTTTGCGTTTTCTTCAGGTGTCATCGTTTAGTTTGGTTGCACTTCCACATGACTGCGTGCTTCATTTTCTTTCCTGTCTGAGTGCCCAAATTGTGACTTTGTTTGGTTTATAATGGTATTAATGAATATCATGCTGTGAATATGAGGAAGAAAAACATACTACATACATTATCTAGCTAATCAAACAGCAAACATGTTCAACTTCACCAGATTTAACAGAATGTAAATCCTATGTTTAACTTCCAAGATACGAGCTGGTCATTTCTAAATGTAGACTTTTTAGTGCAAGTATGAAGCAGGTAAGTAGAATCTTTTATTATTATTAATATTTTATTTCCCATGAGGTTCCCATCAGATGGCTACCTCTCCTCAACTGGGTTTGGTTTCCTTAGAAAACTTCCTTCTTGCTCCTGCCATCAATGCACAAGGGTTAGCTGAAGCGCTACGCTAGTATTAGAATCATTTCTCTCTGTTTCGACATGACTTGCGGTTTATTCGACTGGCAGCATTTTGAAATGCTGTTCCAGCTAATTGTGTGTGGAAGAAAGGCATCGCTGCTTTATAAAGTTAGCACTTAGCTGTCATAACTTTTTAATGACTGCTCTCTGTGCTTCCAACGCAGCAAGTTTCTGTCTGAAGGAGACCTGGAACAAATACAGATACAAAGAGAGATGCATTGCCTTTCGCTGTGCTTTTAGCTGTGTTGCTATAAGTATTTTACAAGACTCTTTTGTGAATAAAGCCAGTGCGTTTTATTCAGGTGGTATAACAAGTTGGCTAATTCTACGCTAAGCAAGGATAAAACTTGCCTGACTTGTATAAGTGAGGATGACCTTTCCCCACGCTTCCCATTGAAGCTGACGTCTTTGTGATTTTGGACGTGTTCCCCATGTTAAATGACAACCACAGCTAAGCTTTATGGCTAAGCTCCTAATGCTCCAATTTATAAATTACTCCACAATAGAAAAGAGATTAGCAGCTGTCTATGTAATCCCGTAATGAGTTTCATTGTGATTTCTATGTTCAGTTTATCCTGGGCTCATGGCTAAAATTTAGATGCAATGAATAACTTAATCAGCTTTGATTGCAACATGTTCCCAGTTGGGCTTTTTTAACGTCGCCAAGTCTTGGTTTTTGCTTTCTCGTTGTTCCTAAAATACCATAATAAAACTCTGAACTTCACTCTTAAGCTCACCAGTTAATTGTACCTAATTCCTGTCTGTTTTTATTTAACTGGCTCTGCAGACGAACTCCCAGTTTCCTAAGAATATTCTTTTTTCTTCTTCACTGGCTCATTCTTGTAAACTGGTCTGATGTGACTCACGTTTGTGAGTACATGAAAGTGAAAGAGAGGGAAAGACGATGCATCCTTTAAAGAAGCTAATGGATGCAAAACTGTTAATATAAAGGTTGAGAAAAAGCCACATACACAAAGGAAGAAAACAGAGACGGGTAATAACTTTACTCGTAAACCGTTTATACAAATGAGTCTCAGACTTTCTGTCTGTCTTTTTCTGTCTGTTAGCTTTTTTTTCTTGCTAGCTTTTTTTTCTTCACCGTTTTTTTGCTTCTTCTCTCCAGTCTCTCTTAGCTGTCCCTCCACATTTAATTTCTCCTAATTTTTGCAGTTGTTCTCGACTCAGTGGTGGTGCAGATATGCTGATAGTGTGTGTAAATACTGGTCTGCTTTGGGTTGTTGCCATCCTAAACTCCAGATAGTGAGTGGCATGGAATCAAAATAATTAGATAATACTTTGGTCATTCAATATAAAAATGAAATCAAGTAATCTGCTAAAATGAACTTATGTTTTGATCCCATGAAACACGCCCCCAAATTAATACAATTGATACTCATATTTACTCATCTGTAGTAAATAAATATTTCAAATCTATGTGAATATTTGCTGTGATATTTTTAAATATTATGTTTTGCATTTAGTTATTTTTTACAGTTTACCTCCACAAGGACACAGAAAGTGAGACTTCATTGACTGCTGCAGCCTCCTGTGACAGAGAAAGGATGCTAAAACTCCAAAAACAAACTGGTCACATGATGAAGACTAGTGAACTGATGGCGGATGAAGAAGCTCTGAGCTATGAAAACATCTAGTGTTTTAAATGTACAGAAAAAACTCTACAAAATAACATAAACTTAAAAGTCAGGAAATCAACTAAAAAAAAATCAAAATTAAACAGAACTTCAACGTCATCATAACCAGATCTGTCTACAATTCACCAGACAGGTAGATTTAAATCATATTTCCTGAGAAAAGGTTAATTACAGCAAATTTATCTGGCAGGGATAAACTGACTAAATTGAACTTGCTTATTCCTCATTCTCTCCTCGACTGACTTCCAATGATCCCCGTTAGCTGATTATCACTGGAGAGTCCTTTCCAAGAACTGACACACTCAATTCTGTGTTTTGTGTTCAGTTTTAATTACACTCCAAGTGGGAGTTTTCCTGATAAATAACAGCTGTCTCCTTTGTGCCTGGCTGACAAAAAACAGATTTTGTTGGTTTGTGCACGCTTGTGCTAATTGTTAATTTGCTGGTTTTGGTTGGAGTCATAGGGCCACATTTGGTATGATTTGTCATATCCTGATTGCTGTTGTGTTAGGGTTGGGAAAAAAACACCAGCGACGGCTCTGATCTGACCGATGCGACTCTGGATCTTCTGGTTTGTGGATACGTTGAGTTCCTCAGCTCACGGATTGGTGTGGCTGAGGAACGTTAAGAAGCGAATATTGAATTTTAGTGCCTTCATGATGTCATTCAAAGTAGGAACTCTAAAAAGACTGCAGTCACCAATTGGAGCACAAACGAGCAAAACGCAGTGCATTTCACCGTTCTTGTAGGAGTGCGAACGCGACGACGCACATTTCAACTCACTCATGGAAATTTCACTTTCAGCTCTTTTGGTCTGTGGAGCTTTTGCCGAGCAGAGAGGCAACAAATGACAGCTTTGTATTTTAGGAGGCTGGAAAAGTGGGGCAACACTGACACACACACGGATACACACGCGCATACACACACAATCTGACAGTGTCAAAGCCAGTGCTCAGTTCTGTTTTGCTCAATAGGCTGATTCATCGAGGCCTCCTCATGACTCTGGAAGAGAAAATGGAGTTGTGGTGAAGGGGAGGATGAGCAGTGAGGAGTGCTGCAGCTCAGCACTGTGAGGCTGACATGACCTGGCAGTGGTCAGTGTGTGTTAAATAGGAACCCGTAATGACCCGACACACCGTCTATGCGAAAACAAACTCACCTTATCAGAGTCCTTGTTTGCATGGACTAGTAATACTTTTACTGGTGTAAATGTTACAAAGAAGTAGAAATTTTCCATTGAGGGATCATTTTAACCCTTTCATGCATAGAGGTCATTAGAGTGGACAGCTGTCTAAAAGCCATTTTCTTGTTTCTTGTGGATTTTTATGTTATAAATGCGCACAGACCACTGAAGTGGACACTAGTGCATCATATAAGACACTGCCAACTACTGGCCGTCCACTGGAAGTGCAAGAAAGTTTTTTGTTAAATCCAATATGGCCGACAGACCGACCCAGTCTACTGTAGATGACTCTTACAGATAAAAAATATATATATTGTGACATCAACCCATAAAGACCAATACTACTCATGTAATTTCCAAATAACTTTGTATTTGGAGAAAATTGCAACTGATCACCTAGAAAAAAATCTAGAAAACCATTTTTAAAATTATTTACAAAAAAAATGTCCCACCTTTTTTTATACCTTAAGAAAATCTAAAACACTTTGGAAAACGAAATCCTGACCTAAAGGATCACATTTCATGTATGAAAGGGTTAAAAATTGAAATATTTCCATAAGCATTATAAGAATTATGTGAATTGGTTAATAATTGGGGACTATTTGAGCAAACCTTGCCACACACCATTTGTTTTGAAACAAATGTTCAACATTTCTGTTGAAGGTATTAATTTTTAAATTAGATTTTTTTTCCCTTTAGTCCCCCAAGGAAATTTTCTCTCCATTTAAACTTTCCCTCAATAATCTCAGATAACCTGAATAAGGAAATGTCAACCGTCCATAACAAATATTTCACAGATTTTTTAATTATTATGTTTTTTGTGTGTTTCTTTTGTGGGGACAGTGAGCTCTTTCCTCTTATGAAAATCTTTATTTCGTGGTTTCTGAGCGACTTCTGAAATAGTCTTCAACAGGCTAACTTTGCATGCTTCTCTGACTCCCATTTAAAGTTTGTGTTATAGTCTCCGACTCTCCGGAAGAAAACCAGAATGGTATGCATGCCCGCAACATGCTGGCTGGTAATCTGAAACCTCAAATATGTTTTGAACTTACACTGCGGCTTAGCTGTCGTGTCTTCATAAATAATGTACAGTTTTTTCTTTTGTATTCCCTTTGTTGATAGCAAAAATAGCCGTCCTGGTTTTATTTACCAATTGCCTCAACATTTAGGGGGATACTTAAGAGTATTTCACGATCGAGCCGTGCAAGGACTTTACAATGTCCAAGTCCTTGTCTGCTCAGCCTCAACAGAATCTGAACATGTATAAATTTATTTCACCACCTTTGTATTTAATTCACTTAAACTGTGTAAGATTGGCAGCAGAAAGTTGTTCTCGTGAGGATTGTTCTAAACAAAACGCTGGACGCTGAAGCGCTTTTGTCTGAATTTCTATTTGACTGAATCTTTCAGTCTTGCTTTATGACTTAGTATCTCCCTCTGGATTGCGCTGAGATGAAACTGAATATTGATCACTTTTACAGCCTGTATTTAATTACTGTGAGCCTTTCTGTTTAACGCGATATTGGCAACATGAAGTTTATTTGGTCTTTTCTCTTTGGTTTTCATTCAGAGGAAAAGAAACCCATTAAATGATAGCTGAAGTAAAAGACCTAGATCTGAGGATTTTTGCTGTGGAGCCTAATTTTATATCATAATAATAAGAACCTCCCAGCCTTGTTCCAGATTTGAACTCATTAGGGGACACTGTTATGTTTTTGCTGTCACAATGCATCAGAGTCAACATGAACAGATGAAGCAGACCTCCCTGCATCCCACCACACTTGGTCCGAAACGTCCCTCCTCACCACCTAAGACTTGGATGAGTCTAAAAAAAAAAAAATTCTGTATAATTATCAAAGCCAGATACTTGGGGCCATTTGTCATGTTAAATTATTACAACAGTCCACATTTGCTCTACATGAATATTGCATTAGGGACAGAATTGTTGACACCTTAGAGGGGAAAAAGCCTCCTGAGTTCATAAGGTGGCTCCATGAATACTGTACAATATTAAAAAACATTACATTTCAAGCTTTTATCTAAAACTAAGTATCTAAAACTATATAAATCACTAAGTTGTTGTTTTTAACCAGATTTGTATATTTTCTAGCTTGTACAAAGAGGCAGAACTCAAACATTAGATAATAATTCACCTTTTTATTGTGAAACATTCCCATTATTTTCTATTTCAAAGTGCTAGGAAAGTCTACAGGTCAAATTCGGGATTATGACGTCAACATTTATATGAAGAGGCAGGTGTTGTAGAGGGATCTTCACAGGATCTTTGCTCTTTAGGGATCTGCGCTCAGCAGGACTGAGATCTCCAACGTTTCTTCAGGTATTTATGTGCCGGACCAAATTATCCAGCGTGGGCTCACTGTCCGAATTTTTCCAAAGCTTCATAAAGTTTCCAGGGAATACTCTCTGTAATGTTGACCTTGTATAGCTTCAGGCGTTCTCGTATCCGTGTGTGTGGCCTTGATTCATAGACTTCCATGTAATCAGTTACAGCAGTTCACAGGTTGGTTTGTCTGGTTTTTCGGTCTGGGGCGCCTGTTCTGTCAAACAGCTGCTGTTATTTGTATGTTGGGTCTAAACGGTTTCTCAGTCATTTCTCAGCCGTTTTCTGGGTTTTGGGTGAATGTTAAGGCACACCTTAGCTGATGTGACAGAGAGCAAACAGTTTGTTGGTCTCCCGTGTAACTTTGGCTGGTCAGCCAATCCTTATAATCTTTAGCAGTTTTCAGAGCCTGTGGTTAAATATTTTTCTGTTTCTTGAGTATTCCCTTTAAGTTCTGATAATTGTCTTCCAACCTTGTCTACCATGGTGGACATTATCCATTTTGCTCATTCTCAGTGTTAACTTTACCAAGTGCCTCAAGTATCATTGTTGCTGTACTGTATGAGAACTAGTTGATTTCTGTGATGTTGTACTTAGTTCTGCTTTCACATGGTCTCTTAGATGGCCAGATATGACTGGAGTGTTGGATATAATGCAGAGTCAAATTTCAACCACAAAACTACCATTTATAGTTTATACCATTGGTACAAAATCTGTTAGTTAGTGCTTGTCTTTCAGTCACAAGCTCTGGGTATCTTGCTGCCATTGAATTTATTATAACTCCTCTGTATGGCAGAGTACTGTAGAGATAATGTGAAGCTTTTGGTGGAACATCCTGAGTTCCACCAAGTGAAAGTTCCACCTGAGTGAAAGAATAAGTATGAGATGCAGCAGAAAGGGTTTGTTATTTTTTAGCATTGCGCAACTTTAATTGTTTTTGACACATCCAACACATGGTTGGTATCAGACGCAATAAAAGATGCAAACTGAAATGAGTTTTTTAGTATTTTTCTATTAGCAGTTAGTGTTTTAGCAAAGTTTTTCTTTAAAACGAGAGTTAAATCGACATTAATTTGAGTTTCTTCTAGAGTATCTGTTCTCAATGTTAGATGTCAAATGTGGGTGTAATTTACTTTTATTTCTTAGCCAGCAGTGAGAGGTAGATTTCATTACCTCCGCTGCTCTGGCTGCTTTATCTTTGTAGTCTGACCACATGTGGGATTTTTTCCTTTTTTTAAAGCTGTAAAACAAACACAATGATTTAACATAATAAACCAACTGCTTTAACAGACACCGCTGTTCTTTTTTTTTCCCCAAGTCATGTTTTGTTTACAGACCTGGACACTGTCCAGCAGGCCAGGCGGCTGCAGGTGAATCCTAGCAGTAGCTCTGGGGGTTTTTTAGGGGATTTTAGCTTACGTCAGCATTTTCAAGCATTGCTATCCCCTTGTGCTTGCTGGTAGTGAATAGGATTGATTCAGTTTGCATGCAGATCGTTTCTACGTGAAGTGTGTGTGTGTGTGTGTGTGTGTGTGTGTGTGTGTGTGTGTTTGCACGCGTGTGCGTCTGTCTACTAGTATGTGTTATGTGAAGGGATACCGATGTGTGTATTCATGCATGTTTTGTTCTTGTTAAATAGAAACAGATCCTCAGGAAAAACTGTTTTGTACTTTGATGCTGCAGCTTGGTGTGTGTATGTGTGTGTATTTCTCTTGGCACCACTCTTTATGTTTTTGATTAAGCAATGCTGAAGATTACTCACATGCACCAGTGGAAATAACCACTGATTATGTCCAAGAAACTTTCAGGGCTGTTTTTTGGTCCTATGTGGAGAACCACACCAAATTAAAACCTGATCAAGTGTAAGACATAATAATGTAAACAAGCTTTTCTTAAATTGATTAATCAATGTAAGACAGCACATACAGCTGTCTTACATTCAAAGATTTGTCAAAAGTGGGAATCAAGTTGAACATCCTATTTTCTGTCACTCACAAACGTGCACCATCAAGGACTCTCCAATGAAATTACGTCATAGTGACTCGCCTTCTTTTATAAGAAATAAAAGTGGAATGAAACGACAGTCTTCAGGACCACGGTGCTACAGACGGAAGCAAATATGTACTAAAAACTAAGCCTGGATCTAAAATTAGAGCTAAGCTCAGAATTCAAACTTAATGCTGATACATCATAACAGTAAAACAACAAAATATGCAGCTGACAGCTGCTGCGCTGGGAGATGAACAGTAAAGAGGAAATTGTGCGATTTGCAAAAGTGACCGAGTGCCGTGCAAATGTATGCACAGAGTCTGATTGATAAATAAATTTAAATATTCTCAATTATTGTTTGATAGATCTGTACGTCCTGGGAGCTTCGCTTTTGTTCAGCTTACCAACTGGTGAAAGGTTCCTCTATTTAGTTCTGTCAACATTAAGAGACGTTGGGTTTATACCTGTTGGTTAAGTGTTGCACCTCCTCTTTGATTGCCATGTCATCTTTTCTGCCGACGAGAGCCACAGCAGTTGTTTCATCAGCAAATGTGATGATGCGGTTGGAGGCGTGGACCACTGCACAGTCGGTGGCTGTCAGTGTGAACAGCAGTGTTCCGAGTGCACAGCCCTGAGGGGCTCCAGCACTCCGTCTGATGGAGTTGAAAATATTTTTAGCTTTACTGTGTAGGACCCGATTGCAGGAGCAGGTGTTCAGGCCTGACAGAATTAGATTCCCCATCAGATGGTGGGGAATGACGGTGTTAATTTCTGAGTAGCAGTCGCTCGCCACCAGATGTCAGAGTGCTGTTGTTCGACGGGTGATTCGGATGAACGCTTTGACTTAATGTTCTTCTTGACGAGTCGCTTGAAACATTTCATAAATATGGGCAACAGGATGATGGTCAATGTGGAAAAACTGTCGTGACAGTGGCGTACAGGGACATTTTAAAAATGTCTGGGAGAACCGTGACCAGCTGTTCAGCACATCTTAACCCAAACTGGGCAGAGAGGATGTTCAGCACATCTGGGAGGGAGGCAGCGGTATCTCAGACAGACAGGCATGGTCTCTAATTCGTAATTGGCTTCCTCACATACTGCTTGCGATGAGTCTTACCTCAGCCAGCTGATGTGGATTATGTCGACGTTTGGTGGCCTAGGGTTCGCAGCAAGCCAAGGTCACAAATTGTGGTAAGCTGCTTCTCTGAAAGAGTTGTGTTTTCTGGGTTTCTTGTATCTACAAGAAATCAGCAGTTATTCACATGAGCGCCGTGTCAATTTGATGCTCAGGCGTAAAATATTGATCCAGTCAAGTCAATACAGATAACCATGTTACCATGAAAGTATGTGTATGCAGATTTTGAAGCATCACATAGGCAAAGGTTGACAGAGACAGGAAAATTCAAAATAACTTCCTCAATTTTGCAACGAAAGTTGTTTTTTTTTTTTCGCTCGCTTGAGTTAGTTTTTAGCTTCCCCCCCAAAAAAATTTACTAATGGATTCAGATTTGCTGAATACGTTTGGATGTGGCAAATGATCTCCTCCACTGGTGGAGTCATGCCTTAATATAGGCCCAAAACTTGAAAAATAAAAAATCCAAACCTCCAGCACATACGCCAGGTCTTAATTTTTTTGGAGGTGCCTGATTCATGATAGTTTGCAACTTCTACATCTTGTTTATTACAGTGTCAACATGTGACAAAATTGCAAAGTGTTGATGTAAATACCCCTAGTTTGCCTTTTTTTTTTTTTTTGCCATTTTGTGACATTTTAAAAATCCGCTTGACAGTTGGATGAAAACATCCAACTGTCAAACACCAATGTGAATCCTATGTGGCTGTCATATTTCGCTCATGAAAATTAATAGAAACATCATAAATAACAGACCTAAACACAACCGAAAAGAAAAACAGAAAAAAGTGGTGTGTCATTTAAGTTTAGATTTTGAAATTTGAAAAGATCTCATTTGCCTTTTCCAATGGGACTTACCTTACGTCTTTCTCTTCTTAATGGAGTTATTGCGAAAAATTTACAACAGGCAATCCTAGTATTAAATAATAGACATGTGCATCCCTTCATAACCCATAGAGGCTGCCAAGCCTCTGCATAATTTCACAAAAATATGTGCTAAAGTTAGACCAGGCATCCAGCTCCAGTTATGATGCAGAAGGCCAGATGGTGAGGTTTATTCTGGGACAGGTATGTTTGGTCTTAAGGTCCTGGTTAGACGCTCTAAGAAAATATCTGCAAGTCTTGTTTTTGTGTCCGTATGCCATTTAATACATTTACGCGTCTTGCATTAAAAACGGCTTCCTTGGGATACTTTTTTTTCTGTCTTTTTTTTTTTTGTGAACCTAAACTGTTACTTGCTAACTACAAATTACTTATGACAAGGCATTCATTCTGGTTGAGCTTCAACACACCGCAGCTCCTCGCAAATAGTTTCCAGTGTGGGAGATTCACTTGCTTTCAGGGTTGATGAAAGATTGATCCTCTTCTCCCAGCCCAGCTTGACAGACATAAAACCACATTTACCTCATGAACAAACCGAGCTAGCAGGGAATCCCTGCCTCTAAGACGCTAACAGCCGGTTACGCAGCACACCAGTGATCCCGTGTCTTCAGTAATCCCCACTTTTTTCTTCCTGATTGAGTTATTATGAACTGATACAGGCTCAGATTGCTAAATTTCTTGGAGCTGCTCTTCGTTACGTGCAGTGGGGATATTGTTTTGGTTCTAATTGTTGCCCGTGTTGGTCACCTATAAATTCATGGTGGAAACGTTTGGACAAGAATCAGCTATTAAAGATTCACTGAGAGTATTTACTTCAATTTTAGCCTGTACGTCAGACTCCAGTTCATTTCTTCACCGCTGACCTTTTTAATAATTGCATGTCTCATCTTGCGTAAACAATAAATCCTTGGCTTCAGTCCATTGTATTCAGTTGAAGTCTCAGTGAGGAAAGACCACATAAATTGGAGGGAGTGCACAAGCTCAATGGGTAGAAGTGGAATTTGGTAAAACCTCTGCAGTTAAACACCAAATCTGTTACATTTGATATAATGTCGGCTTTCAGGAACAGACTTTGGGTTTCATTTTTATCCGCTTTGACAGACAAAGACGTATATAGGACTTAAAGACATCATAAAAAAACAGTGGAAACAAGCAAAAAACAAAAACAAAAAAACAATCTGGGTTGCAATTATAAGACGTTTTCAAATGTTTTATTCACTTACTATTTAACAAAGAGCTAACCATTTATATGAATGTAAAAAATAATAATAATCAGTCTCTACAGGAAGTTGCAATCATGACTAATAAAGGAAATTCACTTGTCATTCGCAGATTTTGCGCAGACTTCTCGAGCCATTGCAGCTTTTACGCAGATCTGACCAATCATGTTAAGGTTTTCTTCAGTTCCAATCATTGGAACTCAACTGAGTCTTGACCAATCCTCTTAGCCTCTGCACTTTAAATATCAGCTATGATAATATACCATATTTTTTATGGGGTTTATGTGTAACAATTTCAGTTTTTTTTTGGAATGCCAAAAATGAAGTTTGAAAAATTCACAACATTGACAGAAGCTTTTTGAAAAAGTGCTGCAAAATCAGTAACATTATGACTGCACCAACAAAAAGACATCAACACCCACCCTGACTCAGCTGGGAATTTGAAGTTAACTCTGCAAGAGGAGGATGATAAACTACAGGAAAACATTTCTAATTTACTCACGATTATTCTCATCTTTTCTGCCACCATGAACCTCTTTGCTCATAGCTGAAGGACCTCAAGGAGCACAGAGGTTTTAAACAACAACAAAAAAGCCACACTTGACATCTTCATCAGGCCAGTCTAAACAAAAAAAGAAAAAGGGGAGCCCTGTCACCTCACACTGTGTGATGCATGTGTGAATTTAAATCACCCTTCCCCCCTTTTTCCCTCTCCCTCTTTCTCCCCCCAGCGTGCTGACCAGTCCATTGCAGTGCCTGCTGCAGATACTGTTGTGTTTTCCACCAGGCAGACATACCAACGGAGGCTGCCGGTGTTTAGAGGGAGCAGAAAGAAAGAGAGGGCGCTAAAAGGAGGGTTTAAAAAAATCTGAGTGGGAGGAGCACAAAAAGGGAAAGAGGGCAGCAACAGTTTTGCACAGAGTTCTGGCGAGGCGTGTTAGAGCGAGGACTCGCTGCAGTGCAGGTGGATCACAGCTGAGGAGGAACACTCTGTTTGGCCGTCCTGCAGGTTTGTTCGGCAAATTCCCCCACTTTTAACAGCTGCTGGGAACATGGACGGCGCCCTTTTCTCTGCCATAGTCTGAATGGATGAATGGATGAATGAATGCTGCTGTTGTTCGTCATCTGTCAGGGCTGCCGTAGCTCAACTTTTCACGGTCGTCGTGGTTATCTTCTAGACCTGCAGTGCTAAAGACGAGCGCATTGATTTTTATCTAGGAAATGAAGCCTCCTTGGTCACTATGGTAACTTTATAGGAGTTTCTGTTGTGTGCGTTCGTGTGTGTGTGTTTTTAAGTTCAGTTTTCTTCAGTGCAGCAGAGGCCATTTTTCCCTCCTTTCAGATTGAGTTCTTTTACTGTGGAGAAGAATAGAGCTGGGAGCTTTGAATGGCTTTCGCTCTGCATATGAGAGGTGCCGCCTTCTCAAGTGTCAGCATGCTTCTGGGAAAGTGGCGGGGGGTTGCAGAAGAGGGTGTGTGCGTGTGTGTGTGGTGGCTGGTGCTTTATCCTTCTATCCCTCACCCATAAGAGGAGTTGTTACCTGTGTTCTGTCTTGTACATGTCATAAAATCTGCGTTTATCGTCGGAGATAACTGGAGCTGATTGGCTGCTGTCCCAACTTTTAACTGCTGGCACAGAAAGGGAAGTGCTGCATAGAAGAAGTGCCTCATTTCCAAAGCTGTTTGTTTGCCGCTGACAGAATAGGGATAAGGAGACTTTTATGAGGTGCCAGTTTATTTTTGACTGTTGTTTTCTGCTCCCCCCCATAAAAGATCCCCTTTAATGGCTGTATAATCATCTGACTGATGCAGAGGTTTGTGGTTTTGTTATTTATTTCCATGACCCCCATTATGCCTTCTCATAATTACCCTTTTGTGTTGCAGTGTATTGCTTGGAGTGTTTTCTATAACAATTTTAGTGCTGCTTGAAAGCCCCTCTTTAGAACGTAAAGAAATGACTGGAACGGTTTCAGATCAAGCATTTCTGACTTCGACACTCAGCCTTAACTCTCTACTGCAGTGATCTGACTCGAAGCTGTAACAATCTGCAAATTCCGAGGTCCAGTTGAATCTCGTTTGTGCCGGAGCTGTTTTTTAAGGTGTGAAGTAAGATTTCTGCTTGCGCCGAAGCTTTCTGCACATCCTGTGGCGCAGATCACAGTACAGACGGGTCGGTTCTGATTCATACCCAAATTCAAACTTAACAATGTATATCTGTTGAATCCGGAAGGTGCATCTCGATGACTTGAAATATCAGGGAAAAGTGAATTGTTTCATTAGTTTTTATTGCAATATTATGTCATTTTATTGCACTTTTTTTTTAGGTTTTTGTCTTACTGGTATCCTTTATTTCCAGCTTTACACAGAAATTTGGCGTCAAGGAAAAGGGGGTAGGACCCTGAATGGCTGTGTTGAGGATTAATATCATCAACGCCCCACATTGCGTTTTTGTGCTTTTACCAGCTCTAAGCTTTCACGACCAAAATTAACACAAACAAATGCTTGAAATGTATCACAAACCTATTCCAAAGGCTCCCAAAAAACCTATATATCCTAACGTTTTGGTGATATACCAATTTATTGTGATGTTCGTGGATTCGGTCGGCTACAATAGTGTAAGTAACTTTCAATGTTGTTTTGATCCGCGTCTGATGTGAATCTTTGATTTGGAGGCAAAGTTCATCATGTTAATTGCTAATAAGGGAGGGAAATGTGGGTTAATTGCAAAGCAGGTTTTAATATTCGACAATATTATTGCAATATTGTGTTTTCCTAATGATTCGGTTTATAAACTTGTATGTTACCTCTTATCTTTTGGTTGTTTTTTCTCTCCTAGTTAGCACAGCTGGCGTTCTTCCCTGGCTGCTTTCAAATAAAGTCTGACATCTGCTCTGATAAGTCAGTGACACAACCTCATACATCTTTTAGTCAAAATTAACTTCAAGATTCACCCCGTATCTCACACTCGTCGGCATGGTGACATCCTCGCACTTTCACAAATTTCAGCTCGTTTAATCAAATATTTGTGCAGCTCATTTTTTTTCTTCCAGAGAAGCAATAAAAGCAGGACCCTTGCTGCAGGCTTTGTTTGCTCTCCTCTGAGGGTTCCACATTGTTTCATGAATGACTTTGCACGCTGAGCTCTTGAAAAAGTAAAAAAGAAAAGACGCTGCTGCTTCGGGCTAAATGATTTGCAGTCGCGCTGGTCTCAATTTCATCTCCCGAGGTTCTGCGCTATCCCCACAAATCTTAACTCCACATGCCTGCTCTCAGGTCAGGGGGTTTGAGATGAGAATTCACACACGTTTTCGCTCCGGCTCTTATCATTTTGATAACGTCCTTAAAGTTAGAATGTGTTCTCACCCGACTGAGGGACCGAGCAAATATTTAATGTTTTTTGTGAAATACAGTCGTGTCTAAATCAACTTTAATGCCTCTCCGGTTTCTTTTCCTCATGTTTCCAATTATTAGTGCTTAAGGTTTAGTTTGTGCAAAAATTTCAAATCAGTTCCTTTAAAGTTTTTCATTCCAAGGAGCCAGGATTACTTAGTATCTTTTAAAGAGATGTTGCCTAAACACTTTTTTTTCCTCTTTTTCTCCAGAGTTGTACTTATTAGGGCTGGTTATAAGCACTGAGGTTGTGGTTATTTGTTTGTTGCATCGTTTGCTGGCTTGCCATCCCATCATTATGTCATCGGCATGGTTTCCAGCTGTGTGCACCACCTTGTCTTGATTTTGTTAGCATCATCTCCAACCACCGGCCTCTGTGTGCATGTATCCAATGTATGTGACGGTGAACATATCAATCACACCTTCATAAACCTGGGATTTGTCATTCAAAGCTACCAACACAGCAGAGAGTCACCTGGTGGGTTGTTTAACTTCATGGGATGGATGATTTGATTTGATTACTTTGATTAGGATCTGATTAAACTGCTGATCTTGGTGTTGAGTTTAACCAAACGGGTCCTAAATGGAGAGAGAGACAACAAGTTAATCAAGTTCAGATTTTTTCAACTTTTAGATCATTAAAAAAACAACTTACAAAATGGTAAACATTGGATCTGAAGTGTGTGTGCGTGTGACTTTCTTCAGTCAGAATTTGTGTTTTTTTAGTGCTTTGCGTACTGGAAAAACAAATGTGATGACTTGACCTCAACAAACCTCATCCTCCTGTAGGAGTCTGCTCAGAGTGAATTTATTTAGATATAGTCATCATTGGCCCCAATGCTGATCAAAACAATAATCAGCAATGTTGATGGGTAATGTAAAAGAAAAAATGTATATGTATGGGAATAATGTAAATTATGAAGATTACCTGGGTTGGAAAAATGGGCACAAATTGGGATATATAAAAACTGGCAAGGAGCTGAATTTCCTCCTAGTTTTTATAACTATTAGTTTCCTTTCTAGTCTCTTCCTACTAATAGTTCGACCAATTGAATGTAGTGTCAGATTAGAGAGAGAGAGAGAGAATCTCTCAGTTGTGGTACTGTATGCTAATTTTTCAGGACTTTCATTGGCATGAATGAATTAATTTTCACTTTTCTGCATCACAAAAATAAAGCTTCAAAGAAAAAGGTTATATTTGAACAAATCCCCCCATAGCGATTGCTCTCTCATACTCCTCCAAGGTTTATTCAAACCAGTTAGCTAACATTCAAACATCCACATAAGTTTAATTTGGTATTTATGTAATTTGTTGTGTTTCGTCTCACAGTAAATGCTGCATAAACTTCTACATAATAGGATGAGGTAATTGTCTGGCTTCCTGCTTCTACAGCAATGAATTTAAGCTTCTTGATGAAAATCCAGGGATATGTACAGCTTTTCCAGGCTCCTCAGATCAAACTTTTGGTTTCTAAAAATGGATTCCAGCAAATGACCTCATCAGCTGATGGGGAAAGAATTCAATAATACATTTCATTTTGTAGAGGTTCGATCAACTACAGATTTTTTTTTAAACTTCCTGTATATGTATTAATGACTTTAAAGATGTAAACAAAATACTCTGTGCTTTGGGAGCTTGAAAGTGGCAGTGAATCCAGACCAAGCTGCTAGTTTTAGTCATAGGATATATATGTAGATTTTGAAAACAGCTGCAGAGAGAGGATATAAACTAAGAGCATGTAGCAAAAATATTTTTAGAATTTTATCTCTATCCCTGTGATATTTGCACGAGTGAGTACATTTGCCTACATTTCTGTTAAGTTCTACAGTTTTCAGCTTTACTTGTTGAGTTGAATCACTGAGACTGTCATTAGACCAGATAAGCTCTTTAAAGGGTCCAAATTTCGAACCTTTTTTTAAAAGTGAGCCAGGATTTGGTTGTGCTGTATCACTCAGCATCAAAGCGATGCCATCCGTGTTCCACTCTGCGGTTGGCGCTAAAATGGGAACGAACAGTTGGAAAGGTGTTTTATGAGCATTTTTATGTTTAACAGCTCATTGACTTTTACTATAATTTATTTCAAATGCCCTAAATGAGTGTTAATTTCTCAATTCCCCCAGGTACTCGATTAAAAAACGGGGTTTGGAGACAAACACATCTAAACAGTGACGGTTCACCTACTGTAAGGTATTTAAGCTTGTATCCTTGGAGAAAAATATTTAAAAACGATCATCTCATGACTACTTGTATGGCGTATTCATGCAAAAACTTGCCGAAATCTAATAATTGTAGCTGAACAAACTTTATAGTGTGATTACTGCAAAAAAAGAGAAAAAAGTTGGCAGTAACATCCAGTTACAAAACCCTGCAAAAATATTGAATTTTTATCACACAGCTTTATTTTAACAATTTTATTCTTAGTCAGATTTTTGTCATATCAGCAACTTCTCCCACTTGAGCTGTTAATCTTTGCAGCTCCTCCAAAGTCATCCAGGGCCTCTATTTGATTCTAATCTCCCTTCACTGCTCGCCTGGATTTTCTCCCATTGAAATAGATTACTCCACTAGAATTTCAACCAGACTAATAAGCGAACAGAAGAAAAAGTAGTTGTGAACGGTGTATGCGAAGCAAAGTGTAGAACAAAGAGCTGGTTTTTACCAGGCTGTATGTGCATTTAACATAATATTCAGATTTTCTTATTAAAAAATCACATTATCTCCCCATTTCAAAAGGATGGACTGCTTTGTGTTGGTCTTTCACATAAAATCTTACTTGGGTCAGACATTGTGGCTGTAATCTAGATAAACGTGAAAACCTTGAAGCACTATGAATACTTTTGCAAGGCGCTATTGCGACAAATTACACATTATGGTTGTATTCCTGGGATCAGCCACAATTTTTCCCCCAAACCAGTATCTTCATCAATCAGCATAAGAGCTTTTGTCTCTTGTCAGGTGTTAAGCCTGATTTATAGAGTTTTCTTTATAGTATCTCCTTTTCTACTTAACTAAAGCCTGGAAGTCATTTATAAAGTCAGAGCTGGGGTTTAAACTGTCCAGAAGAGATAAATAAGTAGACCTCAGTGCGTAGACACTTTGGTTTGACGTCCCTGTTCCATCGGGGGAATTACATCAGTGGTGAAGAAGAGCTCATCGCTGAACTATCTGCGGTTGATGTTTGGCTTAAACCAAACCTCGTTACTAAAGTGGAGAAAATTTCCACCACTGCTGTTTTATTTTATTTATTTATTTTAAGAGACATTCCATGAGAGCAAAACAGCTGGTAGAAAAATAGACGAAATATGAGCTCATGGTTCACATTTTATTTGTTTCGTCTCTTTTTTATTGCAGCTCACGTCATTCAGGAAAGGTCGGTTCAGAATGTTCATTCTGAAAATGAAATCTAAATTAAATGTTGCATTGTGAGGAGAAACTGGAGTACTTGGGGAAAAAATGTGAAGGCTTTGTGTATGCGTTTTGAAGCAGAGGGATTGTGAAAGTGATATTTGTTTGTATGCTGCACTGATAGAGATGTAGCATAAGATTGTCGTGGAAGGACTATTTCAGCTTCTATATTCTGGTTTATGTAGTTTTATGTCAGACATAAGTTTAAGTCGCGCACAGACATCTTCACTGCATTCTGCGACTCGATGCAGTTAAGGCTATCGATAACTAGCTGCTACTGCCCTTGCTAGCTAGCTAGATTTGCGGCAAGTTCAACTTTTTTCCAGTTGGTTGGACATTGTTAGTTTTCAACCCATGGCTCACTTGTTACCAACCCATGCTAGGCAAGGTGCATTCTGTGTGAAAAGGGCAGAGCAGAGAGAAACACAAAGCCACTACCACGAGCCACAAAACAAACCCCAGAAGTTTTCCAATTCATGCTATGATTGATTGTAAATATAGCAGAATCTCCCAACCAATTCCTATGTTTGTAATTGTTTTCCATCCTGTCTTAGCTTTAATTCAAGGTTGCATTAAAAAGCTCTGAAAAAAATCTTAAATGTGACTTGATTTAACATGTAACACACTGGTAAATATCAGTTATCAACCCAAACAGCAATAATATCGGATATAAAGATCTACCCATTTTTTAATTATTATTTTTTATTAGTGAATGAGTTTTTTTATTTATAGATATGTGGATTACTGGATTGTTGTGGACACAGGGAAATATCGTGTTCAATACTCATTTTATCCATTGTATTTCTACATAAAACATCTGTTTATATGGAATTTACCTTGTATTTTAATGTGGAAATGTGCATTTTTTTCAACTCCAAGTCTAAACTTCCACAATAAAATCAGCCAAAATATTACCTGCAGCAACACGGGACCAATAAGTCCAGATCGGATTATAGACCCACCGGCCAAACATCTGATCCAAGAATGAAGTTGACATTCGGACTGTTGCCAAATCTCTGTCCGACCTCTAATCTCTCCATCTTCCCCACAACCACAAGATGACATAACAAATGTGCATCCATGTGCTTTCTAATCTGAGTTTTAGTTACTAATTGACTGCTAATTAGCATCAATACTGTCCCAACTAGAGCTTATGATTGCTTTCCAGGCATAAAAATCTATACATTTTATTTTTTTACAAATTTCAAAGAGGTCCCCACAACCCAAATCTTCACAAATTACTCCGAGCCCCTTTGATGAGGCCACATCCGCGATTTTTCTAGCAGAAGAGAAAATTGGGTCCAGAGGGGGAAAAGACAGATGAAACCAAACCCGCACGAGTGTGTCAGAAAACAGAACAACGTATAAATTTCATGGGTCAAGGGTTACGACGTTCAAATGAACCAAAGAGAAGTGCGGATTTAGACGTTTTTGGGGGTTGGGAGGTGAGTGGGTGTGTGGAGACATTGCACTTGGAAAAAATATAAATTTTTCATAGATAAGGGGAAGAAATGAGCGAGAGGAAGTTGGATTTTTAGTGGGAGGAGATGTTATGAATGTCTTTTTTCCCCCTCTTCCATTGTCATTTCCTCTGCAGCTGGTGCTGGGTTGAGGGGGGAAAATAAAACATTGCAGAGGAGATCTTAAATCTAAACACTGGTCCCGCCAGTGGGCTGGGTGCTCCCAACCACTGACACGCCCGCAATAAAACACAGCGTCTGATTTTTGTTATGTGCTGCTAATGATTGCAATGAGCTGCCAGGCAAAGAGTAAAATACATGGAAGCGGCACAAGCTTACTGCTAGATGAATAGTTCTTGTAATCAAGCAGGTGTATATAGACAGGTGTATACATACATTATGGAGTGATTTGTATGTTGTTGGCTAAGTTGTTTGGCGCTCTCTTTCATATATGTGTCTGTATTTAGTCTGACAGGAGTAATTCCCTCTGATTTATGACCTCGCATGAGGTCCTGACAGAAACCTCCATCAACCTCCCGCGTCTTCCCCAGGTCAGGTCTCCCTGGTGGGGCATGGCTGCCTGCAGGTCACGACCTTATTAAAATACGCTCTTGGCTGGGAATTTATTACTAGCATCTGCTGGACACCAGAGTTTATAGACTGTCACTCTTTCATATAGATTGTTACTTGTAACTAAGTCAAATACAGGCAGATATGTAAAGTAGGACATATTTTATGTCAAAGTACTGGATCAGTCTTATATGTTGAAAGTATAGTTCTAACTTCACTTTAAAAGCTTTAAATTAGTGATAATATTTCGAAGGACCCAATCTGAGTTTTAGTTCTGAACTCTGATTTCCTGTTTTTGCTCAACTTTGGCCTGCCGATGCAGATTTGTGTCAAGTTGGATTTTTCTTTATGAACGGTAATGAAATAAAATGTAATTAAAACATTTTTTTATTTAGAAGACAATACTTTTTTTTACGTTTAGATGTAGCAGCTGCTGTGTGAGAGAGAAGTTTCAGCAAAATGGCTCTTTAGTGTCTTGTATTGGTGATTAACCTGGTTAGTGTAGCATTGCTAGGAATTAATATTCCAGGAAGAATTTGGAAATGGCTGCCAGTATTTCCTGCATTTTCCATTACAGATGGAGATGGAACTCTCTGAAGGATAAAACAACCTGGCTGTTTTCAGGTTGGTCTTACTGCAGTCTGCTGACAGTCTCTAAAGTAAATCACAGACATATCCCCAATCTTAGTCATATTTTTAAATATCTTCTTATCTTGCCTCCCTGTGCCTCTTCATTTTAAGCATTTCAGTGACTATGCGCATTATAACAGCTTATACTGGAGCTTGGGAAGAGTTGTCAGCTCAGTCTGTCGTCACTTCATCACTTCCTTGTGACGACTTCACACATCTAAAAGAAAAAGATATATTTTTTACATTCCACTCAACTTGAAGCAAACTCTGGACCGCCTAAAACCCAAGGTCTGAGTTTGGTTGAAGTGAACTCTTGTGAGGTTTAAACGCGTATGTGAATGCGAGCAGACCAGTGACCGCTCCTAAAGCAGGAAACGGACTAAAGCGGAGAGCATTCTGGGTAAATACAACCAAATAAATGCACAAGTCTATTGCTAGATAGAGAAATGTTTCATGGTCTTTTACCAACGATGAGAGAAAACCTAAAATCTGATTTTCCTTCAGTTTTGTTTACATTTTGCAAAGGAGGAAGTTGTGGTCAGGTCTTTCTAAGTTTCCCTCTGTAGTCCTTGGTGCAGTTCCTTCACAGGCAATTAGGGGAGACGAGTTTTTCAAATGGTTTGGGTCATTTGACACGGTGCGGTGTGAAAGCGAGTGTAAATGTAACAAATGTTGCCACTTTGATCCCTAATCGAACCGAGTCTACCGTACTATTGGGTGTGAAAACACTCTTAGAAAGCCGCTAGGAGCCTCGAGGGAGACGTCTTGGCTCGGGCTCACAAAGGTTGTCATGAGTGCCTCTGCACCGCCTCATTGAGAGTCCGCTGTTTCACTCGTGCTGCCTGGGGTTTTGGCAGGTAATGAAGCCAGAGATATGGAAGTCATTAAAATTCCTGAGGAACATGTGGACACTTTGTTTATTTTTCCTCCCACGCGGGAGAGTGGACAGCTGCCAGGAGACCGCTCTGTCCTTCGCTCAGCAAGAAAGTGCGAGTCTTGATGAGGACTGAGGAGGTGAAAGATGGATTAGTGGACGGGAGGGAGGAGAGTGACAGGATGAAGCTGAAATGGTGATGGAAGGTGGCGTTCTGGATGGGGCGTGCAGGTCCGGGTTGGGGGAGGTGAGGGAGACACTCTCTACTGGACCACAAACAATGAATCGGACAAATGAACGCTGAGGTTTTCATTCACCCGTACAGGATGGGCATTAGAAACGGATGGGTTCACACAGACTGCAGGGAAAATAACAGAGCGTGGGGACAAAGACGGATAGAAGGCCAAGGGAGACCAGATCAGGACAGGCAAAAAAAAAAACGGAGAACGTCAGACTTAAACAATCAAACAGTAGATTTAAGCCCAAATTTAGTCCTTTTTTAACATTCCAGTTATGCTTTTAAAGAGCAGATTGGATCATCAGATCTTTTTTTTTTCTCGTGGAAATCTTGGATGGGTCATTTCTGCCATTGCGTTCTGGTAAAGCCATAAGCGATGTGGGTTGTTAATAAGATTCACATGTTGTCTCATTTTCTGTGACGAGTTATTTCCTCCGAGTGCTTTATGTTGTCCGACTCTATCCACTTACTGGCCATAAATCTGCAGCTCTTTCCTTATAAACGTGGAAATATCCCTCTGCGCTCATTTTTAAACAGCGGATTTGAGACGGGCCTGCTGTGAAGGAGGGAAGGGTTTGTGATTGGTTAAACAGAGAGGGGGACTTGAAAGCCTTACTGGGGCAGAGCGCGAAACCTGATGACTCACAACTGGATTCTGCTGTGATCTAAGAGCTTAAGTTGGAGTGGCCGATATGGACTTATAGGTTTATCCTGATACTTTGTGGTACTGCTGTGAAAACTGACGAGAAGAATTATTTCTTACTTATTTTTTTAGGTTAATATATGGCTGTTACTGTGTGTCACAGCAATCGTAGCCACAGAAACGCAAATGGTGCGTTCACACTAAATGCGTTACGCGTGTTAAAAACGTGTCCAACAGTTCAGGTTCGACGCATGTGCACTTTGAATGCAGATGCTTGATGGTGCATTCACACCAAAAGCATTTGGAGAGTGAAGCACATCTGGTTTACATTCAAAGTTCATGTAGAGTCGAGTTAGATGCGTTAAAATCGCTTTTGATATTTTCCACTGCCAGCCTATTTGTCGGACGCGCTTGATGCGTCAAACCCTTCAAATAGCGCTGCGCTAGACGCTCGAAATGCGCCATTATGGGCCCTCGAAGCGCCTTCAAATACACAGACTGTGAATGTAAACCAGATGAGTGAAACCCATTTGGTGTGAACGCACCAAAACACTGCTCTTGAAAAACATTCCCATTTGTAACATGCTTCTTCAGGTCACCAGTCTCTTATATAAATTAGGTTTTTGTCACTAAACTGCACATACCAACTTCATTTAATCATATTTTCAAATGTTTTCACATTTATCGATACTTTAATTGAACAAATAGTGGAGAATATGATAAAGCTAACTACCCTGACAATATGGACATGTTTGGTGGGTTTCAAGCAGCAGTTGGAATTCATTCACGATTCCGTAACGCTGAAGTGACAGGCCTGCTCGCTCCAGCAGACAGCCAGTAGATCGGCAAACCTCCCAGCCTATTCTTCTTCCCAGAGATGATACTCTAACAGGCCAATGGCTGATACCAACCTCCCCTCTATCTGTACATTTCGTAAACAAAGATAATCCATGACGAGAACTAGAGGACGTGGCAGGAGGAGGTAAAGGAGTCAATGTCCTGCTGTCAGACAAAGGAACATTAACTCAGAAACTGGGAATGAAAGGATTTGGGGGAATGTCACTGCGCATAGTTGTGGTATCGTTGTGCACAGCTAGTAAAATACATCTACACGATCCGTTCCACTCCAGCAGACGTGAGGCTAACATACCAGCCTGCTTTCCTGTGCTTGATCTATTTTGTTTTGTTTGTTTCAGTCTTACTCAGCAGTGTGTAGCCTCCAGGTGATCCTCGCCGCTTTCAGCCTGTATGACTTATTGGTGGATAATTACAGTGAAGCCTGAGTCCGATTCTCTGATCAAAAGTCGTTTCCAAGACAGCAGTGAGCTTTCAAATAAATCAGACGGTGAAATTCCAATTTAACAATTTACATCAGCACCTGGTTGTTTAAGGTCTTCGCCGTATCGTCCATCTCGCCTTCCCAGTTAACACGATGGCGGGAGACGCGGGTTTGGAGGTCAAGATGTCGCTCTCTCTCACAATGGCTGCTTCAGTTACACAAATGTGGCCACCTTGAAAGGTGCCCTTGCAAAAAGGTGGAGGTAGCTTATCGAAGGATTTGTCTCTGGAGCCATAAGTACTGTTGACAGTGATAGATCTGTTGCGAAGGTTTTTTCGTGTCCTGAAATGAACTAAATTGGAATTAATATTTCAACTATTTAAAAAAAATGAACGCAAATTACTTCCTCTGTAGCACATTAGTGGAAAAAAACACAAAGTTTTATCTCGCTATTGTAAAATGAGGATTTTTCCCGATTTGTTTTAAATCTCCTGCATTTATAAGCTTATTTGGATAAGGTCGCTCTTTTGTCTGTGAAGATGACCTGAGGGGGAGGTTGAGGTAACATTTCAGGGCAAGAAATCTAAGTTTGTTCATGCTGATTCACAGTGACATAATTTAATTCCAGGTAGCCATTAGCTGGTGAGTTTTTTTTTCTTCTCCAAATTAACATCTAAGTAATCCTCATCCTCGCAGAAAAACGATCAGACGTCTAAGTCTGAAGGGTTTAGAGATAATCCTTCATTCTTTATGATCTGCCATCGGTTGTGTAATCCTGTCTTTCCTGCTGCTTTGTGGCTCGTGTTCTGCCTTTTTAAGGCTCCCCTCCCCATTAGCTGTGGCGTTATTAGAGCCGTCTTCAGCTGTAATGGTATGCTTTCTGATAAACTGACAGTGACACATGCGGTGGCCAGGCAGGCATCCTGTGAATCCACTATGTGGAACGTACAGATTCTCGTGTCGAGATGCCAAGACGGAAAAGCTGCCCGAATGCGGCGCGTAAGCACAAACAGGCTGGCAAACCTCCAGCTGCTGCTACAGCTAAGCTTTGAACTCAGTGATATCTTGAGACGCACAGAGGCCAAGAAGTAAAACTTTAGAAAAGAACTTATTTGAAGAAAGAGCTGAACTTCCTTTTCTAAAGCTGGAGATTTTTACATTCAGTAAAATAGTGTGGTTTTTGTTTTTGACACTCTTGTCTTTTATTTATTGCCATTTTAATTTTCCTGTGTCTGCCTGATAAATATCTGCTAAATTTAGAAGTAGTTTGTTTTATTCTGAACAGGCTAAACATGCTGATTGTGCAGAATGTTATGTAGCAAGTTCGTTTTAGCTGATTAGTGAGTCAAGCTGGCTGCCGGGGTAACTAGCCTGCAGTCGGCTGCTTAGTCCTTCTTTAATAAGAATGATGGGTGTTGCTGCTAGTGTTTGAATGCTGTGAGTCTGCATGTTTTCCATGACTGAAAATATTTCTAAACGACTGAACTGATGTAAATGAAGGCAAGGTGTAGGAGCCTTCTTTCAGCCAGCTGAAAGAAGTGCACAGCAACAAGTCTGGAGAGGGCCACTGATGCGGTTCACAGCTGGAAATGACCGTTTCTGCCATTGAAACCCTCCTGAAACATTGGACTTGATTAATAAAGACTCCTTCATGTTTATGACAGTGTCATGTCAGTCTTATGAGCTACCCTTCAAATAAAGTGTTACCACGTTTTTTGTTTTGTTTTGTTTTTTAACCAACAATGCGGTTTTCGAAGTGTCCTTCATAGAGCCAGTTCCTTTGAAAGCAACACATTTCTTTGTATTTTGTTGGGAAATGACGGGAAGCTCCCTTCTGAACACAGCTGTGGCGGATGTTGCAAGGTTCATCCTCGATTCAAAGTTTTCCTTCCTGGTTGCTTCATTTGGTTTTGGTCTTCACTGTGAGTCATGTACCACACGGTGTGTCAGGAACAATACGAATCCAAAAGGAAAGCACGGCTTTTCCTTTGACATCCTTCAAGTTCTTCCTGATAAAGACATATTGTAGTTTGTACAGATTGTTGTATTTATGGCAATGTCACTGGGAATAGTTTTTAAGGGAAACAGATGGATCTACTTGTTTGAACTCACTTTCATTCATAGTTTAGATAAACTCTGAGATCATTCACGGAAAACTGGTAATACTACTTACTATACTATCATTAAAAAGTCTTAAATTCATGCATCTGAAATTAGAGCCTTAAAATGTCTTGGTGTCATTTAAAAAATGTATGTTGGTCTTGAATACTTTAATCGCAGGTGTTTAAATTTGTTTTGTCAGGACTAATCTCATACATTCCCATATATGTAGTTTTGTTTTCCAGCAGGACTTCTGCCAAGCAAAAGTTTGAGTCGTGTGCCGACGTCTTCTTGGCATTCTGTGTCTCGAGTTGAGGCTACTGGTAGCCAGACAGCTAGGTCTGACCTTTCAGGACAAAACTAAGGAGAAAAATATCGCTGAAAATAAACCGGTATAAGTCGTTTTTCTTTTTTTTCCCCAGTTTATCACAAATAATGTTGGAGACCTCAGTGAAGCAAAAGTTTCAGTTTGTACCGCTATCATTTTGAAGATATTAAGAAATGTTTCCAGAGGTCATTATAGGTCAACCAGCCCTTTCTTCCTCCCCACTTCTTCGAATCAGACAGAATTTTTGTTTGTGTTACTTTGGCTTTAAAGATATTAATGAAATTTTAAAGGTCCTTTTGATTTTGTAAAAGAGTGGGGGGGTGGGCAGTGCTGGTTGACCTTTAGACCTTTAAACTTTCATTAACGTCTTCAAAGCCAAAGCAGCACAAACAAAAAATGTTGCTTCACAAACCTTTGACATCATTTTTGTCTGATTTGAAGAAGGTTGGGAGGCCTCTGGTCAATTATGCATATTTTGTGTTCATGATTAGATTTTTTTTTTTACATATTTTTATTGTTTTGAACCTACGACGTCTGACGTATTGTTGTCCAGCCGTTCTGCTTTCTGTGCCCTAGAAACACAATGTTAAAACTATAAAAACATCATATGAAAACGCCTGAGGCCTCATGTGATGGTAGGGAGGTTGCGATTTTCCTTACTTTACAAGTTAATTCTTGTTTTCACCATTGGAAATTGCGAACAATGTTTCTTTTAGCGAGCTGAAGGCAGGGAAATATCTGGGAGTAGAAATGACTGAAGAGTTTTGGAGGCCTGATGTTGGGAATTTGTTTTGACCTCTAAAGACTAAGCTACAAATACAAACACTGAATTTATTGAATGTGTGGTATTAATCATTTGTCTGACCAATTGGGCCATGGACACTTTAATGCTTCATGCAGCGCCAGTGGACTCGCATTACCTCGCATACAAACCCTGAAATGGTCAATTCCAGCAGAAACTTGTGACTTCTGGTCATGATCCGTTGCTCCCCTTCTGGACCACACATCCCGACAGGAAGTGGTCTTTCTGGCTCACATAAACACAAGACTCTGTGACAGTAAGAAGAAGGAGGGGAGACGCACTGAAGCGCTGCAGGCTACACATGTGGGGAGCAACAAGGAGGCACAGATAAAACAAAAAAACAAAAACAGACGATAAAACAGCAATAATTACCCAAACTGGAAGCTTAAGAGTCACAGATCTTTAACATGTGGTCTTCTCAGAGTAAACGTGAAAATAATGAGTGAATAAACTTGAAACTTGTCCTCAGTTCTTTCATTTTTATGTTATTTCAGGCAAAAGATTAAATTAAGCTGTGACCTTAAAGATTGTTCCTGTTTGATTTCAATCAGTTCGACATTTTATGAGTTATTCCATCAACTGTAGTTACTTCAGCCTTTGGCTTCAAACAAGAGAACAGTGTACCAGCTGGTAAGAAGATAAAGAACAGCTCCCTCTCCCCCAAGGCCAGCTCTCCAAGATTCCTGACCTTTTGAGTCCCATCGACATCCTTTCCTGACACTTCCTTTTCTGTGATGGCTGCTTTGTATGAATTTGTGTCGGAACCCCAGAGGCTCGACTCTGACAGGCCCGGAAACACGGAGGGACTAACTGGATCAGACAAACTCTCCCCTCCAGAGGTTCTTTTCTGTTCCCCCGTCCTCCTCAGACAGCTTGTTATGGATCACTGAGATGTGATGGGCAGAGGTCACAGCATGTGACAGCGACTGATTAAAAACACTGCATGTGGATTTGCTTAAAAATAAGATTTACAAGGAGTTAGTGAGCCGACTTTTCATAATATGGACCGATGCAAGTCACTGTTAGGACTTAGAATTTTGTACTTACCATTAATGGGGGGAAAACTAGAAAGCAGCAAACACATGCTAAGGGTTTTTTTTTGTTTACACTCTAATGATCAAACACAACCACTTATAATTAATGCCACTGTTTTTTGTTTTTTTTACTGTGCTTACATTCAAATACACAAATAAATCACCTAACCTTTCTGGAAACATTAAAGGAACATTTCAATTTAATAGAAATTGGTGAATGCTTTTGACCAAAAAAACTTGATTTTCATTCCAGTTTCAGACTGCAAATGCTGAAAAATAGTAAACTGAGCTCTCCTTAAGGCTGCACTGAAATTATTTTAAAAGAAGAAGAAAGTGGCACATCATCAACCATGATGGTGGGAGCATTATGCTGTGTGGCTGCTTTTTTATTTTTCCAGCAAAGTTAAAATTAATACACAAACAAGAAAGGGTTATGGAAATGAACATTTTCTGTAAAATAAAAGGCACATTTTGATGACAGGAACATTTTCCAGGGCTTTTATCTATTTAACGAACGAATAACACAACTAAAGACGAATTACTGGGGTAGATAGAAATATGTCCTGGAATTAGTGAGGTGGAAGTACATCTGCATTTTCTTTTTTTTTTTTTATATTTTAAAAAAGAGAGGAGGGATCCAAGTGTGTAGAAATTGTAGCTGTAAAAGTTTCGTGCCCACTAGTGAAAACACAGCTGATGACCAAGTTTAAAATAAAAGGAAGAAAACATTTTATTAGATTTTGAGGGGAGAAATGTTTTTTATATTATTGTCACAATCTACCTTAACTCAGAGCTAAATATGTCTGTCTTTAAAGACCTTTGCTTTGTTTAGAAATGGCTGAAAAAGACTAACCTTTTCTATATTTCTCACAAATAATTGATTAATGGACCAGAAATAATCTTAAAACAGAAAACCTCTACAGAGTGTCTAAGAATATCTAAAATTTAATTTTGTTTTAACATTTTTATTGTAAATAATCTACCATCTTAATTCTAGTAAATTCGTGCTGCTTCACGACTCTTTTCTCTCACGTTTCTCTGGCAACAGCAAAGGCACATTTGATGTTGACTAAATGGCCAAAGTCCAAGTGGGCAAAGGTTCTTTTTCATCCATCACCACATCTAAACATCGGAGCCTTTATTTTAATCTGCGGATGTGGGCGTCTTTAACCTTGACTGAACTGAGAAGTCGCTAACCCTCCATAAGCGGCCTTGACTTTGATGCAAAGCTGTGCCTCCATTGTTAAAGTGCTCCCTTGTCTGTTCCTGGACCGCGAAATTGAATGAAGCTGTCTGTTGAGAGGGCGGTTCATGTGCGGTCCTGTGTGTGTGTGTGTGTGTGTGTGTGTGTGTGTGTGTGTGTGTGTGTGTGTGTGTGTGTGTGTGTGTGTGTGTGTGTGCGTGCGTGCGTGCGTGTGCTCCGTCTTCGACCTGCGAGGTGGAATAACATCAGAGGGACACTGGTGGGATGAGGAAGTTTCATAATTTCTTGCCCTTCTTGTGAAATGAAGACTTTCCACTTGGCTAAACAAAAGCTTTCACGGAAAGTTTTGAAGTTACAAAAATATAAGGATGGATATGAGATTTAAAAGGTTTGTTGTTTTATTGTTGGGTTTTTTTCCCCTCCCAAGTGTCTCACTAAAAGACTCTGTAGGATGAGTAAGCTGAACCATATTCAGCAGCAACACAATCCCATCTGGTTTCACTGCTACTTTCATCTGCGCTCTCACTTTCTACGTTTTATTCCTAGTTCTGCTTCAACTCGATTCTTCTCTCTTTTCTGACGGGCTGCTCGAGCGCACTGTTTGTTTGGAGTTTCCATGGAAACTCGTGAGCGTCCGGTTGTTTGTGCCTTCATATGTGTGCAGAAATGGGACTGTAGTTCTGTTTCATGCATAATGATCTCATCCAGACACGCACTCTGACATACCATATCCGTCTGTTTCCCCGGATTGTGTAATGGATAGTCCCGAGACACATGGCTCATTTTCACACACACACACACGCACATACACACACACACACACACACACACACACACGTGCACACACTCACGCACACACACACTTACACATCTTCATGGGTGACACCCTTCACTGTTTTGTCTTTTTTTTCTGACCACAGGCGGGTCATGTAGCTTTTCCGCCTCCATTTGGAATCAGGACTGATTTATTATTGTTTCATAATTTGATTTCTTCATCTTGGCAAAGCTGGACTGGAGCTACATAATGTATTTGGTAGGAAAAGAGACAACAAACTCATAAGCTCCACATGAACTGTTGAACTTCACTGTTTTTCATATACTTTGATGTATATTAATGTTATTAAAATATCTTTGTTGCTCCTACATTATCACCTGGTTTCTCCTAGGATCTTTTTACCAAATGTTGTGACTGTATTTCTGGAACGAAAAGGAATGGTGAGAGTACGGTGCCCTGTGGTGCTCCTGTGCTTCTGACTACACAGGCCTTTGGTTACTCAAGCCTCGGTCTGTTTGTCAGACTAGATCCAGGCGATTGTTGAGGCCTCCACCTGTGTCTTCTGGAGTTTCTGACTAAGCAAATCATGCAGAACATTTCTAAATGCACTGGAGAAATAAAAAAAAACATGATCCTCACAGTGCTGCCTGCTTTACTGGATGAGTTTTCTTTGGTACCAGACTTCGACAGGAGCAAAGAATCATTTTTGAAAAATTGGTGGAGTTAAGCAAACTGACAACTAATGAAAATGTTGGGATTGCCATAAAAGTTTGACTATTTCCTCCAATTTGGAGACAAAATGGTAAAATCAAAGGCTATCACCGACAGTTTAAATGTGCAGTAGTAGAAGACCTTCATCACTGTCTCTGGTCTTCCTCTACTTCTTTTAACCCTTTGAGTTCAAATCTCCGCCTGGACATATTTTGCTTATTTTAATTGTACAAAGTTCTTTAAGTGTCCTGTGAGTAAATCTATTTGCCCTTTTATCCATAACAACGGGAACTTTCAATATCTAGCAAGTTATTTTCACAATTTAACATCTATTAAAGGAGAGTCCTGAGATTAATTTTACTCCCTGCTACAGCAGGAAAGAAATTATCATAATAACCTGATATCGGCTGGAAAGCGCAACGTCTCCCCTTTCTGAAACCGTTGGATTTTTTTCAGATGGCGTAAAGTGTGGCGGAATTACAGTACTGCAAATTTGTCTGTGTCGTCGCCGATCCATTCGGTCTGGAAGGGTTAATTATGTTGGTTTATTATTTAACTGCGGTCAGTGTAAGTTTTCAACTAAATAAAAAAAAATGTATTGGCAGAGTTTTTGTTGCCTCCTATTAAGTCATGACATGGTGATAATAGTTTATTTCATTGTGAAGAAACCAATTGTAAAAACTGATCAATTGTGAGAACAGCTGGTGAGCGTTGGGAAAGTGTTAAATACGGCGTCCATAAAAGGTGTGTGTGTGTGTGAAACCAGTGATGGTAAGACATCTGTTTGCAAGAACCACCAGATAAGCACCATAAACCGTAAATAAATTGCGCCTCTGCGATGTGATCCTCTACAGAACGAAGGAACGATCAAACATTTACTTGGGTGATGTTTTAATGGCTTGGAACAAACTCGTTCTTTGCTCCTTCTATCGTGTATTTGTTCCGTCAAACCCAGTAGGCTCTGGTATCGGCTGGTAGGGCTTGACCTCTTTGCCTGTTAGTGATGTCCTGTGACAACGACTTAGCCTGTAAACAGATTTCTTTATCTAAAGACTCATTCATTCAGCATCACCACCCCAGAGTCATGAAACGATGGATAATAGCTGCTTATTGCAGTTTGATTATGACTTATTAATTTCACATAATAGTGCTTTATGAAATCCATCCATCTTCTTTACACCCTTGTCCCTTGGTGGGGTCGGGAGAGGTCCTTTGTAAAACGATAATAACAAAAAGAAATGGCTCAGAATACTTGAATACTTTTCAGTACCACCGTTACACCCCAGTAGGCCTGTCGCCATAAAACATTTTGCTGCTCGATAAGTTGTTCCAGAAGTTATTGCGATAAATGATAATATTGTTTTGAGACCATTTTTATAAAGTGTTGTAATGACAATGGCACAATAAGTTTTTGGTAGAAAGAGAAGAAAAAAAGAAATAAACAATAAATCATGTCAATGGAAATTATTGAGTTTGCAGGACATTTGCAGGGGTAAATGTCTGGCGGCTGTGAATAGCTAAAATCTGCAAATACTTGAGAGCCCTTCTGAAACTGCTAATTGTAATTGTTCAAACACCAAATGTGCCATACACACAGTGGAAACCATATTGGCAGACGCTAACATTAACGGCCTTCCTTATCTCCTCTGTAGTGGCCAATCGGCACAGTGAAAGTGAACGGTGTTCCTGGATTGGCTGCTTTGCAGACCCCAGCCAATAGCATGTCTCACATCATTGAGCAAATATGTGAATTTTTCTGTGAATAGTTTAGAGCAGCGTTTAACTTAAAAATAATGCTAATAAGGAATATTGAACCGTGAATAGGTCCACTGTACTGCAGTTCCAGCTGCACGTCGATTGAGATACGCCTCAACCAGCTTTACACATTGAGACGCTTCATTTGTTCACCTTTATTGTTTGCAAACCATCTCAAGCTCAGTCAGATTAGATGAAGAGGTTCTGCCAGTTTTAGAAGACCGGCCACAGATTCTCAGCTGGGATGGACTGAACTTTCGTCAGCTTGACATTTTTGCTGGCCAGGTGTTTGCAGTGCAGCAGTTAGAAAAAAATATTTTTTTTTTTTGAGTTTTTTTTTCAGAAACAACATTCCTCCTGATACTCTGCTAGATCCAAAATAGGTTACACGGATGGGTTTTAATTGTAAAAGCGTGGTTTTGGTTTGCAATGAATCAGTCTTGATTACATGGCTCCAATTGATGTGAAAGGTTGATTATGTATGAATGAAATGACAGAGGAATTTAAAATTGAAGCCTTACTTGCACACCCTTGTTTAGAGCAGTTTGTCATCCGGTCAAACAAACATTTTCACCGTCATGTCTGGGATCGAGTTTATTTTTTATTTATTTTTTTTTTAGTTGGAAGTTTAAAAAAAAAAAAAAAACACAGACACAATCGAGTTTACTTTAAGACCACCAGGAAAGCCGTTTGAGTTTCTTGAGATGAGATGCAGCTCTCCGTGCTGGAGCAAAACGCTCGGTTATGCATCGGAGGAGTTTATGCTTTTATTGCAAACAAAAACCGCAGAACAAAAGCTTGTAATTTGATGCGGCCACCGCAAGAGTCTTTCTAAAGTGGAGCACGCCGAACTGAGCTGTGACGCCTCGAGGTGTCAGCACACAGGATCCTTAGGGGAGGCTTTGATTCGAGGATCCGGGTCACCGGGCGTCCGGCTCCGAGGACATACGCCGGCATTTAGCAGCTGAGCTACCCGGGAAGGAACTGTTTTTGTTTGCGTGGTTGAAGCAAAGGGGACTTTTTCAACTGTGTCTGCCACTCTGTCATTACCAGCTGTAATTACAGGGTGATTATCCTCAGCAGCCGGCAGTGTGTTTGGGCTTGTGCTTGTTTGTGTGCAGAAGCCTTATTCTTGTCTCATCTGGACTTATTTGTTTGTGATTATTTTAAAATAGTCACTAACTGCTGAAACGTCAGCCTCAAAATGACCTAAAAGAATCAACAGATTTCATTGCCATGACAAAATAATTGAATTCCGTAAAGCGTTGGTAAACGAACCATGGGTCAATACAGACTGCTACTGAATATGAAACGCAATAAATTATTATTTTTTGTTAATGTTGTGCTGTTGACACAAATAATTAAAGCAAAAATAAGTGACATCTAATTTGCTTCATCTCGAACCAAAAGACAACACTCATTCCTGGTTTCCAGCTGACTTTTTATTTTTTTTAATTTTATTAATAAAGGCTACTTATTTCCTCTTAGTTTAAAGTATATCTGTGTTTTTATTGCATTTTAGTTTATCTTTATATCATTTTAAATAATTGTGTACATTTAGTTATCTTTTTTTATTGTTGTGATATTTTTTACAAGAAGTTTTGTTTTTGTCTCATTTGTTTGTCTTGTTTTTTTGTTTCATTAACTCCTGGTTTCGCCGTGTGATTTTTCTATGAAATTTCTTTTCCCCTTTCCAAATTAGATGAGATAACCCAATATAAATGCTGAGTTTAGTTATGTGTACCTCTAATTAGAGACAAAGCAGAATTCAGTGTGTTTAACTATCTTGGCTGCCTAAGAAAGAGGAAAAAAATTATTTGGGCTAAAATTCATACTTTTACCTTTTGCTTTTGCCATTTGGTAAGAATACAAGCCTCAACATGTTATTCTCCAGGACCTTTCAGGCGAATTGGTAGACAAGAAACCAAGCCAACGCTGAAGGTTTGGTTGCCTGGGTTACCATGCTTACGCACACGTGGCCAGACGGCCTCAGATGTTCGTTGAGGTCCGGTTGTGGAATATTTCACGCGACTGGTACAAGGTAGCTGAAATGCGTCACACAGCTTTGATCCAGAGGAATTGTGGGATGTGAAGCTTCAAAGCGTCGTTTTTGTCTCCATTGTCTCCATTTCATTATAGCGGCTTCCATGCTACATTTCCTCTACTGTCTCTTGTAATCATGCAAATAACTGCAACCCGATACCTTACCTGCTTCTAATCACTGCTTCTTTTCCCGATTGAGTTCAGCTTTGATGTCCGTTTAGCCATTTGTTTGATTATCGTAGAAATCAGATTACAGGAAATAATAAAATATGAAAGGAAATGCATGACGATCTGGGTTTGTGGCAACAAACGGCTATATTCCAAATATTTTCTCTGGTGTTTAGGAAAAGGAGTGTGAAAGCTGTCGTCTGATTGGCTCTCACTGGTGTGAAGACGGCCTTATGGAGGGGCAGCGGACTATTTGGATCAGGTTTTGAGCTTCCAAGTGAGATCATGAGTGCAGATAAACATGTGAGAAATCACCGAAAGAACCCCAGCTGGAAAAACAACTTTTCCAGTACTATGGACAGAGTATTATCAGCCATCATAAATACTTCAGATCATTTTAATAAGATATAGGGGAAAGTGCTGAAGGGAAATGCGTCAGACTTGTAAAACTCAGCATCCTCCGTCAGCTGCTTTTTAAGAAAAATCTGTAATGCTGTCGTCCAAGAATGGGGAAAAATTTGGCTTTCGCAATATTTCAGATCATGTAAAATATACAGCCGCGATATAGAGCATATGAAATACAAAGTAGCACAATAACGCCACCGCCCTATTTGATGTGGTGCACTGCTGGTCAGCTTGCTGAAGCAAGGCTGCTGCAATGAAGTCTGAAAGTTGGGAAATAATACTTGTGGTAGATTGTTTGGTAGATTGTGGTTATTGTTTATGTGTACCTGAACGTCGCCAATGTTTTATTTTTTACAACACTTAAGCCGTAGTAACGCTGTAAAAAAAAAAAAAAACATGTTGCGTAAGGAGGTGAAAAGGATTTAGTGGAACGTTAAATCACATCTTTAGATTGTTCTTGGTGGTATTTCACCCTAAATAAATTTGTTTGTTCTTGACTGTGTTCTGCTCCATCTGTAACTGGTGTGTCATTTTTTTTCTTTACGACATCATTTCATTTTATTTTGTTATTTTTTTAAGGAGTTCTTTTAAGTAGTCAGATGGTTTTTAGCCAAATGAATCAGAAAGTAGGTCATGTTGTCAGGTTTACTTTCAGTTTCAAGCTTTCAAGCATGGATGTGCTGCAACTGGTTTATCCATTCTGCAACTAAGCAAAAATCGTCATTCCGTTTGTTGACATAGTTGTCAATATTTCAGTTTTAAATCCTTTTTAATGTCATTTCATGATTTTTGAGTCAAGATTTTCTTTGTATTTGCTCGTTCAATTGGTCAGTTGAGGATAAAAGTCATCTGCGCAGCATGGTTAGAGCCAGTGCTCAGAAGTAATGGGCGTCCATTTGAATGAGCTGGAAGGGACCAGAAGACATCATTAGTAGGCAAGACCATGCTCAGTTTGCCCTGATGCCCTCGGGGCAGAATTATTGCTCACCTTCAAGGAAAACAAACTGCTCTACGTTTGTGTTTAAAATTTTCTCTTATACCAATGGATTTATTTATACATCTTGATCTTGTCGATTTTAAACTTCATTGGGATCAATAATTTTTCTCTTTTTTTTTCTTTTCTCACCTTTTGAAAACGTTCACGACCTTTGCATTTGAATGCTGTTTGCGGAAGAAGAAGAAAAGCAAAATAATGGAAAACATTCTTCTGTTCTCTCTTTTTTTCCGACCTGAGATCTCATTTGACCAAGGTGGGGTACTGAGTGGAAACTTCCCACTGTCACTTCCAGGCCCTATTCAGTCTTACTTAAAGGAGGATGCAATCTCTGTTAAAAATACACCCGGAGATGCATAGCTTCCTTACTCACGCACCGCCTCTTATTCTTTAGAAGTTTATTATTAGCACCTGAACCTAACGGCATAGACGGACCTTCGTAATCACACTGGCGGTCCTTGTGTTGGTTTGCTCCTCATCTTCGCTGCGTTTACTCGAACAGCAACCGCATTGTTCCTCTGCCGGTCGGTGAACGTGGATCTGAACCTATCCCGGTGCGTTAAACATTAGCTGCTCTGTAAATACCTCTTTGCTACTCAGATGTGATTAGTGACTACTTAGGATCCCTCCCGAACAAACGGAAAGCTAGATGTGCTGCTAAGAGCCGGATTAATGGTGGAGTGTGTCGGCCTTGAAGGTTTACAACTCTTTACCTGGAGAAATGTTACTTTAATTTATCCCTGTAGATTAAAACTGCCAACACTCAACAAAAAAAGATGCTGCTGTTGTTGATTCGTTGGTAAGGACATAAAGGTTAGCATTCATTGCAGGTAAATTTTGAATTTGTAAGCAAAAATAATAAAACAAAGTCCAAAGATTGCAGGTTGCAGATGACAAATCACTGTGTTCCTCATCAATTTGTTCAAGTTTTTTCCTCGTGATGTTGCATTTGAGGTGAACACCAGCAACAAGCAATATTGGGGCCCAACATGTAGCTTTATTCTGCCTCCGAGGGGCCAGCTTATCCTCTCTGTTATGTGGGAAAAGAGAATCCAAAGTAAAATTAGTCAAAACAAGCTTGCTTTGTCTCGCAGCCCTTCACAAAGCAAATTGTAATCTCTTATAAAAAATACCACAACTGTCGCATTTCTCACTGTGGG
Organism: Micropoecilia bifurca; assembly: GCA_903067075.1. NCBI lineage: Eukaryota > Metazoa > Chordata > Actinopteri > Cyprinodontiformes > Poeciliidae > Micropoecilia > Micropoecilia bifurca. The sequence goes on from CAEGAF010149111.1 coordinate 113,440, forward strand.
GTCTGCCGAGGCAATTTAAGTTTTTTGTTTTTAGACGTAGCCAAGAAGCCTCAAAGTGAGCCGAAGTGTTTATAGATTCTTAAATCTCTGGCGTCACTGCACATGCCCCCCTCGCTGTTCTCGTGTTACTGCCTGGCATTTGATGTAACACTGTCTGCTGTCGGTGCTTTGGCAGTAAAAAGCCGCCGGCCCTTCTCTCCACTGCGCGCTTTTCTGTTTTTGTCCGCATCTTATCGCGGAGCTCGAGGAGCGAATGACTCCCAACAGTTGGATCGTGTTATTTTGAAAGTGCTGTGGTGTGCAAAGGCCTCATTAATCATTTGACTTGATAGTAGTTGAGCAGTAATGGTAGAGCGTGCAGCAAACAAACCCGGCTGCGGCTGAGATTAGTCTGACCATGTCTGCGTTATGTCACACGAGTCGAGCTGAAGTAAAAACAGTTGTTTTTGTCCCTGCTGGGCTGTAATTACTCCATGTTCAGAGACGAGCTGGCTGTTTTCAAGCAGGAGGACGTGAGCGCAGGGGCGGCGTCTTGACGTTGGCCCCTCTGGATCTGCAGCGGGCCGCATCGACGCTGAACTTGTTTTGTGAAGAAAATAGGGGCTTAAGTTTTAAAAGTAAAAATAAAATAAATGTTTGTAGTTTGAGATAATCCAAGAATTTTCATTAAATAGGAAAATGAAATAAAATCTGTATATAAAGACGTCATTTAGATTTGTTTTTTAATTTTCCATTGTGAGCAGTCACAACTTGTTTAAATTAGGGCATAAATGGCATCACTTCATTCAAAGTATATAGTCTTGGTTACATTTATTACCATTGCTTATTTTGTCATATTTTCATCATGTAAAGTCTTTTGAACTGCCGTGTTGCTAAAATATGCTACAGAAATAACTCAACTTTAAAATTATGAATCTAATTTTTTTTTTTAAATAGAAAACATCTTTATCTGCTTTACTTCCTGTCAAGCTGCTGGGTACAAATAAAGTTACCTCCTTTGCGATTTTCTTGTCATTTAATTTTGTAGAGCAGCTGCGTAAGCAGTTCCTCTGAGCAGAATATTGTTTTTTGCTCTGAAGAGGTCACAGTTGGATGAAGAAGTGAAGCAATCATGTGGTGTTTCTTCGGTTCATAGTTCTTGTTTATTGATACTGTAGACCCTCCAGCGTCGCCCTGCTGATTTCTCCGCATGCATGTGACGCCAGTTGAAGAAATCTGCTTCCTTTACGTTGTTAGCAGGTCCCAAAAATTGGGAATTAAGACATGTTCATTATATGTTGGCCTGTAAATGTGTTGGTTTTATTACCTCTGAAGGTCCTTCATTGGACGTGGCTGACGTCTTAGTTTAGCTATGGGAGCAAAGTGGGGTTGGGTCAAGTTACAGTTTGGGTTTATATGTACCCAGGGCATAGTGTGTGATGTCTTTATATAAATAGCTGTACAAGTTTGTTGTGTAGGTTTCTTTTTTTGAAGCAGATGTCTTCTTTAGGAGAAAACCAATGTTACTCTGACTTGACTGAACTGCAAATGAAGCCAGTTTGTTGTCTTTTCACACAAAGCAGCACCTCTTTAAATGGCAGCCCATCCATCTGGTTTCCTATACACTATAGATGAGAGACGAACTGAAAAGTCCAGCAGGTTTTAGTACTTCTGTCTCCTGGACCAAGTAAGTTGCTAGCTAAATGGCAAGGCCCATACACCGTGGCTAGAAAACCAGTGACAGATGAAATCACCTGTCCAGACAAACATAAGTCAAAGCAACTGCTCCATTAAACCTGAGAGTACAATGGGAGAACTGGAACAGGTGTGAAGCAGATCCTGATGGTGGAGTAGTGAGAGAAGAACTTTCTGCTTTTTAACAACCAATGATCCCATGATATCCAGTTTATACCAGAACGCAATAATATCTGTAATAATTCAAGGTTTCCCCCAGAAAACCTCCTAAGCCTGGTGATGGGGTGCTGGGGCGGTCATTCGTCCAGGGGTCCGTCGTGTTTCTGAGTTTAAAAATGTTTAAAGTTGACTGGAAATGTGAAAATATCTCTTAATAATTATGTGCTATTGGAAGATTGATGCCTAAACACCAACTATAAAATCTTTAAAAATGTGAACATCATAAAATAGACTTGGGGAAAGAAATAAGCAATGCTTAGTCTGGTGGGGGCACAAGTAAAGCCTGGTGGCCAGGATTATGATACACTGGGGGAAACCATGTAATTGTATTTAAATTTAAATGAATGACATTAAAATACGATTTTGCTCTTGGCCACATTCAGTGCTTCACCCAAAAATGTGCTAAGCCCGGTGGTAGGGCCGCCCATCATGTTTTTGTGTTAAAAAATGTTACAAATGTTCAGAGCTGTCATCATAACTTGGAAATAATGGCATGTGAGGCCAACTGGCAGATACAGGATCAACTACAAAAGTAGCTTAATTGGTTTCTACTGTCACTGCTATTGGTGTATAAAAACTCTATTTAAAAAAAACGAACAAAGCTCTGCCTGGTGGGATGGCGAGTAAAGTCTGGTTGCCCGTCAGGCTTATAACACACTGAGGGAATCAATGACTTTGATGTTTAAAACTAATTAACCAGCTAAAATTAACCTGTGACCAGTTTAACAGAAAGAAAGGAAGAAAAATTTCATGCTGTCATTTCTTGCATGAGGAATGACACATTCTCACCACTAAGCATGAGGTATGGCAAACAGTGCTCTCTGGGGCAGGTTTGAACTGATAACAGAAGTCCAAACAGAGATGTCACAAAACAATGTTAGGTTGTGTGTTGGCAGGTTTTCAGTCTCGGCGTGAATCACCCGGTGGGGCTTATTGCCGTGACGTCTCCTGATATGTTGATGCAGTTTATCTTTCAGGAGTGAATACAAAAAAAGCCAACCCTTTATCAGGCGATGCGGTCAGAATGGACTGCGGCTATTTATTACCGAAGGCATGTGAGCCAAAAAGCTTTTGGCATGAAACCCGACACCTGCTCAAACGTTTGCATAAGTTGGATGGTTTATTCCGTCAAAGCAATGATGGTTTCCAAGACAGTTGGAGCTTAAGTATCAGTTTAGTCAGGGGAGCAGTTGATAAATCATACAACGTGAGTCTTTTTTGAACATGAGCCAAAGAATATGGGTCATGCTTTTCTAACGGCTTCAGCAGGATTTTTGTTCATCTGCTACTTTCAGTGCTTCTTTGTGTTGTTTTTAATGCATCAAATTGCACTTAAGTCCAAAAATTGCTTCATCATATTTGAGTCTTTTGCTTTCTTTTGGCAACTATCTCTGAAGTTTTTTTTTTCTTATCAACTTGAGTTCATGTGTAGTACAGTTCACGATAAACCTCAAACAGTTATAGACACGTCTTTTCAAAAGAAAAAAAGGTGAAAATCCCAGAACTTTCCAGATGGTGTGGAAAAGTATTTGCCTCAATAAAATTTTATTCTCTATTCTTTTGCTTTTTTCCCATACATTTAAGGTTTTAGATAAACGTTCAGTCTGAATCCTGTAAATATCCAAAGGCAATTTTTGATTTTCAAGGGTAAAAAGTTGTTCAAATCAATCTGACCATGTGTAATAAACATAATAAAAGTTATTGCCTCCCTTTCATATGAACGACTGAGGCACAGTGTGAGGAGTGGTCCTCTTGCAGACCGATCCTGTCACATGTCGATGTCCTACAGTGAGAGGACATCGACAATATTCTCAATGAGAAAAAAACCCCAAAATGTCTCCATTTCATACTTTTCTTAAGTCGTCATTGGCTTCGTAATCTAAAATAGGTGTGAAGAAATCTGCAAGAGAGGAAGCGCTTTTTATTAGTGCTGTAAAAGTTACTAAATGTGAATATATCTAAACATGGCCGCCGATGGCTCATAAACTTACAGCCAAACTTTTCTTCGTGCAGCTTTACATAAACGTGAAATAGTGTGTGTCCGAGATAGACATTCAAATCAGAGAGCTGTTGAGGTGAATGAGTCAATGAGTCTGTTTCAAGCCAACAGCAGCACAGTAATTCAGGCCTTGGCTGACAGATTGCTGACAGGTTTTGATTGTTTGGCTCCTCGCACGTATGCGACATGTGAACTGGATTACAGTCGGTTATTACAAGAGGAAATGCAGACGCCGTGTTTGTCCCACCAGCATGCTGAGCATCGAGCTTCTTCACCGCCGACGGCGATCTGTGCTGCACGATCCACACCTAGGGAGTTAAGCTACTTCTACAGGCTAAGTTCTTCATCTGATTTTTATGTTTGTAGTTTGTCCATAATATTATATCTTGTCACCTCAATCTAGGTGCTAGTTGGAATTGTTCTAATTATTTTGCACATATTTATGTCACATTTGGAGCTTCGTTGTATTTCACCAACATTGGAATGGTAGATCATATTTCTTGTCACCCTTTTGTGCAGGTTTGACCTACTGATACCAATTTTAGAGCATCATTTTAAGTATTTATTTATAAATATTGGCAGTCAGTGATTGCTTACATTAACAGCAGAGGTGATGTCACACTGTGTGTGCATGAGTGGGAGAACGACATACGTAGAACGGGATCTTTCAAACTTGAGACAATTACAGAAAGGATATTTTTACCTATTCCTGATATTCTATGTTAGCAATTAGCACAGTTGGCAAGCAAAGGTTAACCACTGATGCCAGTTGTAAAAGTTCAAAAGGTTAAAAAAGAGCAGCTTTGCTGTCTCATCGTTTAGCTCTCTGATTATCTGCTGTATGCCTTGTGGTCTCTTACATAATGAAGAAACCACAGGCAGAAATGCAGCTTCTATGCCATAAATTAACCTGTTCTAAGGCTTTTCGGCCCAAAATGTGAACTGAGAGTTTTGTGCTCTGATGAGCAAAGTGAAAGTGAAGAACCTTGGTTTCCCACCTTGGCTTTCAACTACCATTAGCTGAAGTCAGTGTTGACATATATTTACGTTGACTGCGGTGTGCATTGAGGAATAATGCAGTAGATACACAGGATAGCCATCAAACTGCTACTGAACAATCAAAGTCTGTATCACAGCCTTTCATAGTTTTCTGCTGCACTTGGTTATGTTGTTTTTATTCAATAAAATCAGAGAGCGGCCCTCTATATGCTTTCCCATCTGATAACATAAACTAAACTTAACTTCAGGTGTTCCGCTGATAGGTTTAGGCTTGTGTATAACTTGTAAGGGTAAGTGGCAATTTGTGACATTAACAGAAATTAACAAGCTAATCATGCATTTGATGTCTGACCTGTTCACAAGGTTTTTGACCTTTGACTGTGAACGTGTGCCATCTCGTCTAGAACAGCCAAGCTGCGCTGAATGTGTGTTCGTCAGCGAATCGGATAAACCTGCTTTGGAGTAGCAGACGCAGCAGTAAAAGGCAATCCAGTTGCTTCTGCTGCAGCAGGTTGTGTGGCTCGTAAACACTGACCTTTAGTACAGTTGCCCAGAAGGGGGGCTGAGGGGCCAAACGGGGGTGTGGGAGAGGGATGTGAAGACGGACAGCAGCGATTGTGGAATGTGGGAGACGAATCAGAGGGGGAATAGATCAACAGGGGAAAAAAGTGTTGAAAAAAACCAGTGTAGTAGAGAGAGAGGGAGAGCAGGCAGCAGAGGAGGAGGGGTGATTAGTGTGTGAGCTTGTGCTCTGATTGGTTTGTATATGTGTGTGTTAGAGCTCTGTGTGTGTGTGTGTGTGTGTGTACCTCTAGGCCAGTGGGCGGGGGATTAAGCCCGCATCACGTGGTCCCTTTAGCTTCTTTTCCACACACAAAACACACACACACACACACACACTCACAGCTGTTTATACTCCTCTCTCCACTGAGCAGCGGAGCCGTCGGAGAGCACAGGCTGCAGGAGTCTGGAGGAATCGGCGGCTCCACCGCAGAGCATCTGTACGGGAAAAATCTGGATGACTAGTTGGGATTTTTTTTTTTTTCTGATCAACTTCACGGCTTTGGCTCTCTTTATCATCCCGCTCTTCCTTCTTCTTGCGTATGTCTGTCCCGGCTGCTCCGTTGGAATCTGGAGTACAGACGCGGGATCAGCAGCAGCAGAGTGAAAACAGAGACATGAGTTTCTGCTGCTCGCTTTCTCCCGTTCACTGACAGAGGAGGGAAACGCAAGGTTGGTCGGGCTCCTGGTTCCAAGTTTAAACGTCTCTCTTTCTGTGTCAGTGCACTTGATTTAACCTTTGTACTTCCGTTTGTGGTGGGATCACACATTCAGCACTCCTCCATGCCCTTTGCGTTTTGCAGAAAGTCCATCTCTCCGTCTGCCAGCTGCCTGGCTGGGGACTTGAACCGACCTCTGGTTGTAGTTTTGGGGGGAATTCCATGAAACACTCCTGCTCCATAAACGCTCTTAGCAGTCACAGTGCAGTGAGTGTGATCGCCAGTGGAGATTAGCCCAGATTATTATCTCTCATGTGAAGCTCTGGATGTTGTCTGGAAGGAAGATGGAGCTGCTGCACTGAGAGTTTGGTCATCATTTAAAACAAAACAAAACAAAAATAGATGGAACGCAGCTTAAATGAAACATTTGGATGAGAACCAGATGCAGCTCTGCAACTCTAACCAAACGTTTCATTGCACCAAAGGAAAACAAACCTTCGTCACGTTACGTTGACGCCTCCGCATCGCGTAAGCTCGAGTGTTTGGCGCGCTCGCTTTCCTCACGGTTTCCCCGCTTGGATCCGTCATGCAGGCATGTTTAGGCAGGGAAATATACCTTTCTTCCCCCTTGAATTTCAATCGGTTCACGTTAGTCCTGCCTTCTGCGTGGATTTAACTAACAAAGTAAAGATTTGTTTCCATCATTGTTGCCGTCGGCTGGTGACAGAATCCAAAAGGGTGGCTTCGTCTATTTATAGGGAGACGCAGGAAGGCCGGCTTTGAAGATATGAGGGTTGTGTGTGTGTGTGTGTGTGTGTGTGTGTGTGTGTGTGTGTGTGTGTGTGTGTGTGTGTGTGTGTGTGCGCGCGCGCGCGTGTGCGTGGGCCAGTGAGGGAGAAATGGAGGGTGTTGGTTGATGCCTTTCTCAGTGGCGTTTGCAGCTACCTGAAATGTCATCATGGGTTCTAGTTTGACTGTGCAGTTCTTACAGCACAGTCAGAAACAGCATAGATGTTGATTTAAAAAGGAAAAGGTGACCCAGTGGTGCAGCAGACGGTACCGTACAGCGGTAACTTTCCAGATGAGGAGGTTATCCTGCGATGAATGTAAATAGCTGGTGTCTGGGTCCAAATCAGCGGATCGTATCTTCTGGTTCCTGTCCTGTCAGTACAGCGCAATGGTTGAGAGACACACAACAGGGGTGTGAGGTAGATAGAGATTGAGGGCAGGACTATTTCTGTCAGCTGAAATGACGACGGAAAATTGGAAGCAGCCATGCATCAACTGGGTGTAACTTTTCTGCTTTTGTTTAGTTCATCTGCACCACCCTGGTCAGATAAAAAAAAAAATCATTTAATTTGTTTAAAAAGAATGAAGTGCTCTAAAACAACCAAAGGTTTTGGTAAAGTAAGACATCACCGTTTCTGTTGGTGAAGCCGTTCATCTTGCAGGTTTGATTGATGTCGCACTACAAAAACAGAAAATTTTACCAAGTTTGTGTTGGCCTGGTTTCTGCTGCAAATATCTTAGTTTCATTTTATTTAAAGTATACTAACTTACAAGAGACTTTTCAGCAAGATATAGAGGCTTGTTTCAAGTAAATATTGATGAAAAAGTTCTTGTTCTATTGGCAGATCAATACTTAGAACAAGACATTTTTCAGAGCTTATAAATTAATCTCTCTGCCTATTGAACAAGAACTTTTTTATCAATATTGAGGATTTATTTACTTGAAACAAGCCTCTATATCCTCCAGTGAGAATGAGACAACTGTGAATGTGGTTTGTTAGAGTCAAATATAACATCTACTTGTGTTTTAGCAAAAGAGAAAAGCAACAGTTAAAACTGCTCCCTCATCAATAATCAGACATATGTATTACAGTATGATGCAGTATATAGTTTCTGTGGAACCAAAATGTGTTTGAAGTTGTTGGCTAATAGTTTTCTAAGAGTTGTTACGTTGTATTTTTCATGCTGATGCAATATTTAGCCAGTAGGTCAGAGTCTCACACCACTCACAAATGACAATGCCAAAAATGCTAAAGGTCACTCAGACAGTGAAGAACAGCTTAGAAAGAGAGGACAAAAGAAAACGGACATAAATTGAACCTGATATCACCATGGTGAGGTTTTCTGACATAGTGCAACTCTGGTTAAGACGGTGCAAATTGAATCGGCAAGATATGGCTCTGTTGTTTAATTGAATGTGCTTCTAATGTAATAATGTATAATGCGTGTAGTGAAGCAGAGTTGGACATCATAAGAACCTATGTCTGTGACTGGATGACTGCAAATATCTCAATTTGAAGAAATATGCCTTTGTTGCAGCCGCGGGGAAAAGGGAAAAAAAAATCTCTGCCATCTTTCATCCAGCTGACTGGTAGTGCACAGCCACATGTGGAGGAGGGGCAGCTTTATGCTCCACATAGGAGAGAAAACCCTGGCCGGAGTTCAGGAAAGTAGAACATACTTATCAGAGAGTTGAGTAAACGGTTATATGGAAGGAAAACGCGTTAGTCAAAGTGAAACGTTAATAATATCTGGCCATCAGTGAAGGTTCCTCTGAATGAATCGCTTCTGTTTATTTGCACTGAAGTAGTGACTGATGCACCAGACTGGAAGACTTGGTCTGCATGGGGCAACTGTCGTCCAGATATGTGCAGGTTGCCCCTGTGACACAGAACTTTGCCCCCTTGAAGTAAAGCCTGATGATGACAGCTGATTGTCCCTGATCATGAGGAATAACAAGCCAGGTGTTTCCCGGTTCTACTTTAGTTTAACAACATATTTTGCTTTAGTTATGTATTTTCATATATTGTGAATCTTTACTTCCTACAAAGTGCCCCATGTTTTTGTTTTTTGTTTTTACTGAGTGTGCAGGACAGTCACATCTTGAAGAACTCTGTTTTTAGGGACCTTTTTCTTTCCCAGTTTCCATCCCAGCATAAACACATTCCCAGAAGAAATGAAGCATGTGTTGCGCAATTGTTCAGCGACTGGTGCGAATGACAGCAGTGTTTCTTGATCTAGTGTTGCACATCTGTGTAGAGACATGCAGACATTGGTTCCAAATGTCAGACTCTTAACAGTTCAGCCATATTTATCCAATAAGGAGAAGAGGAAACATGAGGCAGGTTGGGCAATTTGCACTAAGTAAAAGTTGATAATAGCACAAAATAGCATCATAGACATTGACAAGAAAACAGATATTAGCTCTGGTTAATAACCTTAATGTGCAGCTTTGGAGGTTGTTTGGAAGTAGCTGGTTATGACCAACAACAACATCAAGGTGACTGCTTTGGGATGTAATCTGTATTGTTGTCTGGTTTTAATGTCACCTCAGAGTTTACGTAACCTCTGTGAATGGAAACAGATCAACCTTTATGGCTAGGAAGGCATTAAGTTACATTGGCTCTCCATTTTTTCCATACATCTGTTTGGTCCATCAATGCATTTCAGTGGAAAGATTGTCTAAAAGATCAAGTCACTGCAGGATCTGGCTGTAGGTGGCTGCTTAATATTTTTCTTGATGCCAGACACTGGATTTTGACAAAATGTCAGTAATTAGTTTTACTAGAATGCACATGTGCTGCTAATACATAAAAACACATCCTTTAAATGAAGCAAAAAAGCATTTTTTCCACATTCACACAATGGAATGTCAGATGCTACATTAAATCCAACATTTATACTGGAAATAGTTTTGTAGATAATTGATTTTTAATTAAAAGATAATTTAATGAATAACTCCAATTGCTTTGTGTGAAGGACAAGGACTCTTAGCTGTCTCATATTAACACTTGTTTTTTGTTTAAACTGGTAATGAAAAACCTTGAATTTTCAGCCAACGACAGAAATTACAGTCATGCTGTTTGGTATTTGAATCCATCTGTGGTTCGGAGTAAACGTGGAAGATGAGGAGATCTTGTTTTGTTTGCATCGCTCTCATGGCGTGTTCAGCAAAAAGGGTCACTGAGGGTCACGGGGTCAGAGGTGGGGGTAACCTTGCCTGGGGCTCCAGTCGCTCTCCAGCGCCCTTCAGTAAACACGACCTGCCTCATCAATCAGCCGCACATCTGCGAAGTTCAGATCGATTCTCGTCCAACGATGTCCGCCAGTGTCAACGGGCCGTTGTGTCTGTAGCTCCCAGTAGGTTACCGAGTTTATTTTGATCGAGAGAGAACAGTCTTTGTGTGCTTTGTGCAAATGAACCAAACACCTGCGGTGGTGTGGGAAACACAAACAAAACCAAAATGCAGCAAAGAACTTTCCAACTCAACTCAGAGACATTCAATATTTCCTGGATTTGGAAATACAATTATCTATTGAGCGGCACATTAGGAGGTGGAGTTTATACGTATGTGGGTCTGTGTGGGTGTGTGTGTGCATTTGTTTGTAACACCTTGTGGGGATCATTTTCCTGACACTACATTGTGGGGACCACTCCTCCTTGTGGGGACCGAAGCCTGGTACCCACAAAGGGAGACGCTATTTTTAGATCAAGGGTCAGATTTAGGACGAAGGTGTGAATTGAGTATTGGTTAGTGTTAGGGTTCAGTATGTAATGGTTAAGGTTAGTCAATGGAAAGTCCCCAAAAAGACAGCTACGTAAACGTGTGTGTGTGCGTGTGTGGGTGTGTGTGTGTTTTTCTGGGAGTTGAGTGTGAATCGGGGATGTTACTTTATTTTGGTGAGGCTCCAACTGTTGCATTCAGCCATGCAAGAATCCCTCTCATGCAGCAAATTTAAATCCTGGGCTTTTCCTGTCAGATGTTTCGCAAAGTATTGTGAGTACATTTTACTTTTACCTTTTTAGAAGGATTTTTTTTTGCTCACTTTTGGCTGTGATTTATCTTAAGATAACACCAGCAGATCAAATAGATCTCAGATATACTTTCTTAAATCACCCACTTCAGTTTGTATTTTTTGTTGCTTTGGTTCAGATTTGTGTTTTTACTGTATTCTGTTCATGTGAGTCCTCTGTAAGCAGAGCGCTGCTGGAAAGACCATGAATTCTGCATCGGGTTACATAACCCGATTCTCCCCAGCTGCCTTCGATTACAGAGGGATTTCTTGTGAGGTCTTTTATTCTTTTCTGTGGTATAAGTCAATAGGAGAAGAAGAAGGTTAAAAAGTACAATGTTTTCTATTTTCCTAGTTTATGTTTAGAAGTAAAAATCACTTGGGTAGTAATGGGTGTTGAACAAGTTGTGGCTCAAGGCCCCTTGAGTGCAGATTCTACATCCATGAGTGAGAGGACGGTAGATATTTTTCTATTTGTGTGTTACGTCAGTATGTACCAAGTCCATCTAGAAGGTTTTAGCTGGGTTTCTTTGTTGCTAAACAAGTTTGTCATCTGTTGAAGCTTCCACATTTTGACAGACATGTGAAGTTTGTGAATAACTTTGAAGTTTTACATTTTCTCCAAAAGATAAGTACAGTAAGATGTGTTGACCTTCAAACTCTTGGTCAGTTCTCTGTTAAGGTATTGCAAAATAATTAAAGCTTTGTCCGACCAGATGGAGAGTGCCTGCAAACGATACTTGAAAATTTGTCACAATAACATGTTTTGCTGGACGATAAATTGTTCGAGAAATTATTGCGATAAACAATAATATTGTTGTTTTAACATCATTTTCAAAGATTATATAGATAATGGCATAACAACGCAAGTTCCCCCTCTTAAAGACCAGCAAACTTTAATTTAGTAAATAACACTGGAAGAGGAATATGTTTGTAATGATCCAGAATAAAACAACAACCATGAATAATAAATAAAACTGTCATTCCACTGGAAGGTGAACATCCACCCCAGTTTCATTTTGTCTTTTTGCAGCTTTCCTGTCCCAACTGAAGAAAGGCGTCCCCACAGCATGATGCTGTCACCACTATGTGTCATTGGGGGTTTGAGTTATTTGGATAATCATCAGTTTTTCTCCACAGCCTGATTTCTTTAAATGGGACGAAATGGCAGCAAAAAAATAAAAAAAACTGATTGATTTAAAGTCGTCATGTTAAAATATTTGGTCATAAATATGTTGAATATTATCACAGACTCTTATCGGTTAATAAAGTCTTATAAAAACATAGCCTGGGAGAGTGGACGTCTCTCCACGTGGGAGGGTTTATTTTGTCTGAGAGCGAAGCCTCTGCTCCACTGGCTGAGCTACGTGTCGCTTGGCTAATCCTGACCGTCTCTGTAAGTGGCATTTGACCGGAATGAGCAGCTTAGTGGCATCTGTCAAATCGAATAACTCCCCCCTTTTACCTTCCTCCCACCTACTGAGGTGACAGCAGTCAGGCTGTAGACCAGTGAAGACTCCTTCTTGTGGAAGAGCGAGGACCAAATTGCGACCACGTCGGGTTTCTAAGGAGAGGAATCAGTGGGATCTGCTTCTTTAATTCTGTCCTGCTTTCCTTCTTCTACAAGCCATCTGGCAGTGTTCTTCTTAGCTCCTCCTCTTCCTAATTCACTACCTGATTACTAACAGAAGCCATCGACTCCTGGACTCCTTTTTTTTTTAGATTTTCTATTATCTTTGTTATTTTCCTTTTGGCAAAGCTACAAAGCCTTTCTCTTTTTTTAACTAACTTGCAGCAACTCGTGCATCCTGGAGAGTACTTGTTGTTATGCCAGCTGACCTGAGAATGAACAGTGGGAGTAAACCAGCTCTCAAACTGGTCAAGGCCTGCACGTTCTCCCCTCTGAATGACCTGCACGTACTGGTGACGTGTGTGTGGGTGTGTGTCCGTGTGTGTGCATGGAACAAAACCTCCGCTGTCGGGACGCAGCATCGACACAATGAAACGTACCTCTCTGAGGGCCGATAAAAGGGCCCGTCCACTTCCTGTTTGACGAGCGCACAGCGATGCTGTTTGTCTCATCTGCCAACGACAGACGAGTCGTTATCTTGTTTGCTGTTAAATCTGATTCTCCCATGCCTGGAGTTTTCCACTACTCTGGGCAGGGCTGGGCTGCAGCAATGCAAAACTACAAAATCTGAAGAAGTATTTTTGGTCTGAGGGCAAATATCTTAACACCCTTGAAATGAGGCAAAACTAACCTACACCTTTCCAGGTAGGTGTAGGCGTTTGTTTTAAGTAGATAATTCCTTACTATTGATGAAAAAGTACTAGTTCCACTGGCAGTGAACTAGTGAAATAATCTGCCAGTGGAACAAACACTAGAATTATTGACTTGAAACAAGTTTCTATATCTTGCCGAAAAGTTACTTGTAAGTTAGTTTTATATTATTTTAAGTGTAATAAGATATTTATACTAGAAAATAGGCAAAAATACTTAGTATTTTTACAGTGAACGTTTTATTTAAAAACATTATAGAGGTAAAATGAGGCATCTGGAATTATAGTTGGTTGTAAATGTTTGGTCAATTTGGGAAATATGTGTTGCTTTATGATTTCTAGAAATGTAATACCTTCATCCATACCTGAAACATTAGTGTTTCGTTTTGATTCCATGTTGCAGATTAACACAAAGTAGCTGAAAAGTCGGGGTTCGCCTATTGCTGTTTTCTGGCCGACTACTGATATTTGAAAATCCTGACTTGACAATTCTGATTTTGGCCAATACATTTTTAAAAAGTTACTAAAAATAGTGACAAAGTCTTTAATTTGGCAACAACAAGGTGACAGATGGAACAACCTGTAAAAGTGCCAGTCATGCATTCCCCAAATCTGTACTTTATAGAGGAGCGTGATGAGAAAAACCTGCTGCAAACACGAGAAAAACCCCAAAAAGTCGTACAGCTGCAGTTACAGGAAAAGCTCATTCTAAGTAATGGTACAGGCGACTACATTAGTGTAGGCTATAAATTTGTGAATTCTGTGTACTGTTAGCAATTTGGAAAAATCACAGAAAAGCTCCTCAAAAATCTAAAGAATTTTCAGATTTTAACTTGACAAAATTTGGAAAGATTCAAGGGCCTGAAAAATGTTTGTCGATCACTTTCATTTGCCCGCCGCTATGAAGTCTTTACACTAGAAATAAAGGAGCAAATAAATGAACTTAGGAAAATGCACTCTGGCACATTTTCTCCTTTGCATTTTACTCCCAGCAAACAAATCTGAACCGTGCCGACGGCAGGATTTGCAATCCAACTTTGCTGTATTTCTGCTCTTCTCACCTCGGCTCCTTTGCTCCAACAGAACCGACAGCTTGTCATCTCTGAGGTAAACAAAAGCATGTTCTTAAATGTCCCTCCCTTTGGCTTTCAGGTAAAGGGGTCGAAGCGGCAGCGATAGACGAAGCGGCGAAGGCAAAGCAGACATGAGCGCGGACGGCCATCAGGCGGTGGTGACCACTCCTCCGCCGCCCAGCGGGGGCACCAAGGAGCGCTACTTTGACCGGGTCAACGTCAACGACCCAGAGTACATCAGAGCCAGAAACATGTCGCCGGACCTCCGGCAGGACTTTAATGTTCTGGAGCAGAAGAAACGCGTCACACAGATACTACAGAGCCCAGTAAGTGCAAAGCAAGAAACATGGACAAGTCCATCCAATGTATTTTATAGCGGTTGCATAATCAGACAAAGACAAATGTTAGCGTTGCACCAATAAATTGAACCCAGATTCCTTATTTTTGGGAGATCAGAACAACATCAGCTAAGGTAGTTAGCTGCGTCAGATCCCCACGGCAACCAAAGCCGTCGGGCTTAAAGACCTTGGATGCGTCACGTCATGTAGTTCAGAAAGCTGTGATAAAAACACTTCTAATGTGATGCCTGCTTATTAAAAGCCGTTTGTTGTCCTGCCGGTCCCACATGAATTTTATTGTGGTGGGGAAACATGGAAGCTCACGCTGGAGCTGTGATTAACTATTAAGGAAATGGGCTGGAATGATTCGGCTGCCACAGATGTTTTACTTGGTGGGATTTGTGTGCCCTGCCCGTGTCTGTGTGGTTCAAATTCCTCTGCTGAGCCAACTACTAACCTCCAGGTGTAAACATTAGGGTGAAAGTATTTATTTAATTGCCCTGTCATGGCTGGCTGAAGGTTATTCAGAGCATTGTGGAATCTGAAATACAGGCTGTGAAATATAGTTGAGCTAAGCTAAAATAGGAACGAAATGTTTTTTAGTGTTTTCCTACTTTATTTTCCAGCTTTATCTCCAAACTGCAGATGGATGCGACTTTTAAGTTGTCCGAAAATAAAACCGTTCGCCCCGCCTGCTAATACCTGAGTAATCGCTTCTCATTTTCTCCCTCTGTTCGTTTACTCTGCCCTAATCAAGACATGTCTCAATCAGTCCCAGCAGCGACTGCATCACTAGCGCCTGTGTGCAACTGCGTGTGTTGATGTTGAGACACTGGCAGCAGAATCACAGCACTCAGTGGTTCGCTGAAGCCACCGTGCAACCACCAGCTGAGGTGGCACGCCCTCGCTCAGCCTCGCTGTCGAAGCTCTGACTGCTCAAGTCTGGTCGTGTTTTCTGATAATTAATTCACTTTTTGATTGGAAGTACGAGCAAACACACTGAATGTTGTTTTCTTTACCCTCTGGCGTGGCATTAGCCAGGCTACAGCCTTCCTACGCATTTCTGATCCATTCTAATATCTCTTCAGTGCTGATGAAGTGTAGTCTGATAAAAACCAGACCCATTTACTAGGCTTTGCTTCATTCAGAGGGTCTGTACCCTCGGCTGTTGAAAAACGATTGCCCACTGTATGCGTCTACTCTGTTGAACTTTTAAGTTTTACCCCATCGCTGACGTTTGCCTGTGACGTTTGTAATGCGCCAGTTTGACACTATGAAGCTTACCGGAAATCGCCTGGGCTGTAAGCAACTGTCCTCCGATGCAAAGAGATAAGCGCTGAGCCGAATAAAGATGCCGGTTAATGTTAATTCAGTGTTTGAAAGCCTGGCCAACACGGACTCAACGGCTTTGTTCACTTCCACTGCCATTTAACAAACTAAAACAGCGCAGAATGTTCATCAGGCTAATTGAAGACGATTTCTTCAGTAGATTTTCTATCAGCCAACACAAATTGTGAACGATGATGTTGATTTCCTGCGCTGCTTTAGAATGATAGTCTGCCTTCAGTTTTAACATGAAGTGAACAAAGCTGTTCCAAATACTGAATTAACTTTAACAGCAATCTGGTTCAGCTTAGCACATCCCTCTTCGTAGTGGAGGATGGATGTTTACGGTGCAAGCAACTTCCAGAAAGCTTCACAGTGTCGAACTGGCACATCACGGTCAAATGTTACCCATCGGATATGGAAGGAGTCATTTCTCAACAGCTAATAGTCCAGACCCTCTGTACGAAGCGAAGCGTAGAACAATTTGCTGGTTTTCACCAGGCTGGCGTGGAATCATTAGGACATAACGTTCTCCAAACTAAATTGTGGTTTTGTGTGTAGAGACTTACAGCTGTTGTCGCAACTGACAAACGTTCATCAAACTTTTGAAATCTGCTTCTCTTTCAGTTGCCTTTTTGAATTTCTTAATCCTTGCATCTCATCACTCTTAAATCAGCCCATTTGTCCTTGTGTATTGTGACATGTTCACATAAACACAGCAGACCATTATGCTGCTCTGTGCGGCGCCCTTTGAACAGGTGCTTGGACATTTTACAACACGCCCACCATCCTGGATATTTGCTGTGCGGTATTGACTTAAGGCTCGTCCCTCACTGACGAGCGCGTAACCCTGCAGAGCTGGACAGAAGTGGAAGGTGTGTTTGTTTGTATGCATAGTTCTAGTGATGTACTTTGAATAGCGCCAGGGACAGATTTACGGGCTGTGAGATAAGAACTGCCGCTGAATGCGGAGTGCTGCACGTCATAAAAAGCACAAACAAAGATGCAGTGGCTTGCTAAAGTATTCACAACCCTTGAGCATTTCTGCACACTTTATACGCTTTGTTTTGATAAATTTAAATTTGTGTGGCATGCATTTGCAAGTCAATAATTAGTTAAAATATCTCTCGTTGCCGTTGCTCTTTCGTTTCACCTTTTTCCATTTTCCATTGCAGCAGAGCTGAGGCGCATTCATCTTTAATGTAGATCATCTTTATACATCAATTGTCAAAGCTCACCACAGATTATTAGTTGAATTTAGATTTGGACTTTGACTAGGCCATTCCAGCGTATGAATACAATTTGATCCGAACCATTCCGGTGTAGATCTGGTTGAATGTTTAGCATTGTTGTCCATCTGGAGGGAAAACCTCTGTGTAGCCCCAAGTCTTTTGGCCTGACTGGATGTTTGTGTTTACCCGTTCTTGCTCTGACTTTAAAACGTAATTGCCTCTCTGCACATGCTCAGTGTGGTTTCCTTGGCATTCACTGTCTGCCTCCACAGTCTTAAAGGGCAAGAGCACCTTCCCCCACCGTAGGTTTAACCCCTTCACTCCCTGCTGGTGGAGCTGGCGCACAGCAGAGTGAGCAGCCGGGTTCATGCGAGGACGCCTCCCCGAGCAGACGGTTTGCTGCTGGACGCTGCTGTGAAGTTATTGATTATCTGTCTGGTCAACTGTCAATAAAATGTCTGGCAAAGCAACCGCCTTCCGTCCTTTATCAGTAGCAGAATGGAGTAGGAATGTCCTTTATGGTGGGGAAATTCAGGTGCGACAGGAGGCATGAAGATTTACACAAAAATAAATATATATAGATAATGTAGATAATGTCAGCTGCCGACATTATCTACAGCCGAAACTCAGCGGGTTCCTGCTTGTTGTTTTGCCTGCATGGTCACACACTGCTTTGTGTGTTTCTTCTTCTTTTGTTTTGTTTTGTTTTGTTTTTTCTGCTCCATGTGGTTTTGGGCCTGATCCAAACCGATATCAGACACCAGGGAACAGGTGGCTCCCTGCAGTGGCTTCGCAGAAAGACCCTCTGGCCTCTTTTCCAATATTCAGACACAACAGTGACTTGTGCTCCTCCATGTTTCCTGTGTTGTAGGAAGAGCAGTGCGTCATCGGTCGGGTTTCCTGTCTTTTCGTTTTCCATCCGTCCTTTTCTCTGTTTGTTTCCGCTGTCGTTTTACGGTTTTGTTGGCAGTCGCAGATTACCCGTTGCGACCGATCAGACGGCGGGTTTTATTTTGAGCCCAACCAGTTGTAACTCAAGTGGGACCACAACTGAATGACTTCATTCACTCCTCTCCTATTTGCACCTGTGTTTACTTTTTAGAATCACAGGCTAGAGATAAACTCTGAGCTGCTTTTGTTGGGGAAATTATTTGGTGTGTGTTCAGCAGCAACACCTCAAACTGCCGGGGAGCTTAAGGTGAAAGAAAATCCGTCTCTGATTGCAGAAAACACCCAGAGCCTTGGAAAAGTATCCGCATGTCCTGATCTTCAAACTTCATTGTGTTTTTTTATGATGGACCAATACAGAGTTGTGTATAATTGTGAAGTCAAATTTGTATTTATTTTCATTTTACAAACAAACTGAGCATCATTTTTCAAGTTTTCCCACAGATTTTTAATTGGTTTTTGTTCTAGGCTTTGACTGGATCATTCCAACACATTAACACGACTAGGGATGTGCCGATCAGGTTTTTTCCTGCCGATACCGATACCGATCACCCCTGAGGGCCGATCGCCGATTCCGATCCCCGATATCGATCACATAATTATTATTTATTTATTTTTTATCATAAACACTACCGTTACATTATGTAGAAAAAGGAACCACGAATTCACCTTAATTTAGACAAAAACTTGTTTTTAATAACTTTTCCAAGAA
>CAEGAF010149112.1:0-10192 GCA_903067075.1 Micropoecilia bifurca
ACACACACACACACACACACACACACACACACACACACACACACACACACACACACACACACACACACACACACACAGTTAATTTCAATCCAACAGGAAATTCATTTTCTGTTGTCAGATCATAAAAACAGAAGCAAAGTTTCCGTCTCACCATTTTGGCAGCCGGGTGAAGCACCTGCATCTGCTTCAGGATGGTGGCTCCGTCGTTGGTGATGGTCACGTCGCCTTTCTCATCCTGGATCTGAAACAGCATCGCCTCCACTTAATGAACCTCGTTACATAAAGACACTCGCTCTAGAAAATATGTCCCACTCACCATCTTGTCCATTCCTTTGGGTCCCAGACTGGTTCTGATGGCATCTGCAACAGCTGCCAATCAAATACAGGACGAGTCAGAACAGGGAAAAATCTTATTCTTAAAGGGAATCATGAGAATTTATCACCCTTATGGTTTCTGTGACGCAGAAAGCAAAAACATTATAAGATCAGCTCTGTAGAAAATCACAATTCCTACTTCAGGGAATTATGAATTGATTCAAACGGAACAAAAATCGGTTTTGGTCCGCTTAATTTTTTAATCTGGATTATCTGGTGTTGGACATCAATATCAGATTAAAAAAGTAAGGTGGATATTAATACTTCACTGATTTGAGGTGTTTTGGGAAATCACTGCAGTTGAAATCAAGAATGTCTTGATTTTTATTCATATTATTTTTTGATATTTTCTGCCAATTTCATAATTGTCTTATTTTTAATAAGCTTCATTTTATTTTCGGGTTCATCATTTATCTACTTGTGATTGTTGTGTCGCACTTTGTTGTAAATATACTATATCAACAAATAAACTTTGACCTCATTTTTTTGTGTGTAATTATATTTTCAATAATTCTTTCATTTTTTTTATTGAAGAAAAACCCATGCAGCTAAGCTAACCTAAAACTGATAATTTAAATTGCAGAATTAGATGCACAAACCTTTTTTGTAATAAGCTGATGGAATTAGATTCAGTATGAAGCAGTGTAAAAATGCTTTAAACCGACGTATTTATTTAGTCTTTCCCTCATTAATCATATGATTTAAACAGAATCTTCAAAGTTTCTGAATTAAAAACGGTCTCTGAATCCAATCTGACACTAAAAATCAGAATCGTTAAGACTTTGAAGAATTTGCATGTCTAATATGAAACCATCTTTCCATGGATAATTAACACCTGTACCTAGAAGGACCTTAAGTAATTAATTTAAATGAAAAATGAAGATTAAAGTTGAATACAACAAAACAATCATTAAAAGATATAAACCAACGTCTAAAACTATTTACTCAACAGAATTACAATATTTAAAACTGAGTACCAGGGTGGAGAAAGAGGTTTCTTTGGTTTCTGCAATGCATTTTGTGCTGCAAACCTTTAAAATAATTGCTGCACTGTGTGCATTTAAAATGACAATACAAATACATTTTTGCCACTGAAAAAAACAAAATACAGCAGCTTTAAACGAGCTAAATAATAATAAAAATACATAGGATATACTTGAGTCATTCAGCTAAGCTAATGTTTTTAAAGTGTTGAGTCATGATCATCAGCACCAAATCAAAACTCATTAAATCGAAGAACTTCCAAGCATTTTAACTTTATTTAAGTTTATCTTGAGAAGATATATTTCACTAAAGCATGGGGAACATAAGGCATTCCAGGCCTTATGCTTCCGTTAGACGCAAAATAACGGTGCCGAACCCGGCCCAGCCCGAACCGAGCCGAGCTCAGGTACAACCCGAACACTACCAGCAGGTCCAAACACATGTTTAATACTTCAGCCCACCTTTGGATGCAGAGATGTTGCTGAAGCGGATCTGGGCCGGCTTGTCCCGGTCCACATACGCCCCTCCTTTGTTGTGGCCTCCGCTTGATGCCCTCGGTACCGCCATGACTTCGGGCATTTCGTCTTTATATGCGATGGGAAATGTTAACGGGAAACCTTAGAGAGGAATGGATGAGGCCCAGTGGGTGAAACCTCGCGGTTCGGCCTCGGATGGACTTGGATTGAGGCGTGTTCCCCGGGTCCGCCGTCAGAAACTTCCAGAACCACCGGCCGCTGCAGAAAGAAGGAGGATCCGGCTGTCAAATCCCCGGCGCATGAAGATGACGTAATCAGGCAGTACGTGTCGAGTGATTAACAAAAATAATGGGTTTTTTTGCTCTTAAATGATTTTATTGATATATTTGTTACACATTTATATACTTACAAATAAAATATTATCAAAAGTAGTTAATCTTTTTAGTTAAAACAGATATTAGCTTGTGACGCTTATCTAGCTTGATTAGTTCGGACTGCAGACGAAGACATGCAGAAAACTGCGCTTCACTGAAAACTAAACGCTGTTTGGTTTCTTTTTATTCTCCAAAATAAACTCCGTATGAGGTAGGTTCACTTCAGAGGTTTCATCATGAGCTTACTGTCACCTGCACGGTCCAAATGTTCAAAAGAAGTGACTTTCCAAGGCTTACTGTTCGCTAATTACCATAGTTTGAAACGTGGTCGTGCTCTGGAAGCAGATGAACAAATGAGATCGAGCAATAAAACCACCTTCTGACCTTCTGCAGGAATAATGTAAACACGGTTAGGTACTGCTGTTATCCAAAGACACAATAAATAGATGCATTAGTGGGAATCACTACTTTCAACTTATTTGTTTATATCGGAAGTATATCGCTGATCATGTATTGTATTTGGATTTGTTTTTCTTTTTGCAAGAGGCCAACTCAAAGTAATGCAATAATTAAGTGAGAGAAAAAATACCTAAAGGCATCGGGTGACGTTTTTACCCATTGCTATGTGCAAAATAAAAGCCTTTTTCGGATATTAACATGTTGGTATAAGCAGTTTTGTTTAAGTACTTCCTTGAATAAAATGATGTCACTATTTTTCCATGTTAAATCATGTATGCCTTGAGAAGACCTTATGTACATGATATATATATTAATTTTTACATTTTTGAATAAGAAACATAGCCAGAAGGATCAAATTGTTATTAATTGAAATCTTCATTCCCTGTTAGAAGACCAAATTTTATTATATTAAAACCTAAAAGCTTCTTTGTGTAAAAAATCTCTCTTCCACCAGATCCAGTTTTGAAAACCTTTCAAAAGACTTTAATCCAAATCCAATAAAAATAAAAAATATATTAAAAAAAAGAGTTCTGCTGTCTCAATATCTGAGTGGGAAAACGCAGAGGATTTGATATTTGTATTGACTTTATTTAGTGAAACGTCTCTTGTGGTATTTTGACCACTGTGCTTTTTCCCTGCAGGCTGCAGTGATGCTGCCGCTGAAGGAGAAGGACAAGCCCATCGTTCAGAAGCTGCTGACAGCCGGCTGCTGCGCTCGCTGTGTGCTCAGATTCTGCTGTGTGAGCGTCCAGGCTGCTTATCGACAAGCACAGCATGTAGGGCTGCGTCCCATTCTGCTGGTTTCAGCTAATAAATCATTATTGTGTGCATTCAAAACGACTAACCAGAGAAACAATCTGTTTCATATTTTGCAGGAGACTCTTAAAGAACTTCAGGCTTTCATTATGGAGAAGGAAAACAACAAAGTCCAGGATTCGGCTGATACTGAGTTGTCTGAAACTGTTGAAGATCCTCCCTGTAAAAGGGCCAAACTGGATCCCACAGAGGCGGTCCAGTCAGAAACAGACGCTGCTGCCATGGTGACGCTGAAGAAGGAGTCAAGCGTGTGTGTCGTATGTTTGGGAATCCTGCAGGATTTATGTGGCCCAGATCAGGCAGTAAAGGTTTGCATTTGTCAACATTTTAATTAAAGGTGCAGTATGTAACGCTTGTGTGTTTAACTGCACATTATTAGGCTGCACAATTCAAATATATTGTGTTTTCTTTTGTTTTTTATTTAATCTTGGAGTTTTATTGTGTAATTTCTGCCACTTCCTAGAGCATTTTTGACTTGTCAGCTGTGTTTTAATCCAAGGAATATACTTTAAAGCTGCAGTATGTAACTTTAATTTAAACATTTTAAATTTTTTATTTTTTTTACATATTTGTTAAAACTGTCAACATTTTGTGACAGTTTGTTATACATGTAAAGATCGCTCTCCTTCTCTTCCTCCCTGAGCTAATGTTATCATCTGAAGAAACGGTCCGCCCCCAAACAAAAACAACCAATCAGAGCGAAGAGGACGGTCTTAGCGCTGTCAATCACCCTTGCGAATGCACTGCAAAATGTCCTAGTGATTGAGAAACAACTTTCAGTTACAAAAAAAAAATAAAAACATTGTCTGTGGCCATGCTAACTAGCCTTAGCATTCACAACAGGTTGTGCTAGATGCAGCATAGCAGAGCAATGGGGGAGGGATGAGCAGCGCTACACAGAAGGTGATTGACAGCACTAAGTAGTAGCACATAGGGAAGGTGGAGGAGATGGATCTTTTCACAGACTGTGTCATACCAAATCATCACATTTTTTTAAAGTAAAAGTTGCATTCTGCAGCTTTTACTTTTGTTACAAGGTTTTAAAAATTGAGAACTTCTCACATTGTCCTAAAGTTAAAATCAGCTGCTGCGTTTCCACAGATCGCTGAAACGGTGAAGGCCCAAAACTACGAGTTTGACACCCTTGTGTTGTCCGTCTCTCTGCCGGCTCAGCTCTGTGTGCGCGAGGTCAGCCCACCCAAACAAACCCGCTCTAGTTATTCTTCCATCCCAAAATAATCGTACGCTAAAGTTTTATCCTTTACCTCTTCAGCACTCCTGTTGGCTCCATGTGAAGAAGGAAGTCAGGTGAAAGAATTGATCTTGTGTTGAACATTTTGAGCATTAATGTCTTTTGAGGTTTTGGACAATCTGAGTTGGTTTGGTGTTACAGACAGAAAGGTTTAGTCCTGGATAAAGATGATGTCATCCAGGTGAAGGAGGCCTTCAAGTGGGTCATGCAGGGTCTGGTCACAAGACAGCTGGAGGGAGTGGCTGTGGTTGGCAAGGTAGGTGAGATCCAATCAAAAAGCACCGCCTGTGGAATCAAAACTCTGAGTCTACTCACATAATATTAGATTGAAAATTATAATTAATTTAATACAAAGAACATTGAAACCGAAGACAAAAAGTTATACGAAACAACATCAGAAGTTGCTCCACTTCAACGTAAATTTGTTGGGATTTCATGTGATAAATTAGGTGCAGAAAAAGGTTAAAGTGTTGTGATTGTTTTCATTACATAGATTGGGTGATGAATACTCCACAGAAGATAATATTTTCAAAACGTGTGTTCAGTTGTTGGTCATTCCTGTTATTGTTTCAGAGTCCGTTTGAGGTCGGTGTGGAGTTCACTCATCCAGACACAGAGTCTGACTGCCACTTCCTGTGAGTCCTCAACTGCAAAGCCTGTCACATTCCTGCAGCGTTAAGAAAAAATGGAAATCAAACAGCCGTAAAAACAAACAAATAATCTTTGACTGACCAGAGATAAAATAGTGATCAGTTCAGACTTGCACACAAGTTTCAGATTCTTATTTTGCCTGCTTTGTTCTCTTTGTCCTGCAGAGCCAAATGCTGTCCTGACTGCTTCAAACCCACCAAGAACAAACAGGTAAATATGTTAAAGGTGACCTATTATGCTTCTTTGAAAAGGATAAGGTAGGATGTTCACTACATTTGTTGCACAAAGTCATTCTTAGATAACGAGATTTTAGTCTGATCTGTTTTAGGGCCTCCTATCACTTTAAATCCAAATAAGCTGCTGCTAGCCGCGCTCCCAACTCAACACTTACACTCAAAAATAAAAACAGCTGCAAACAGGCGCACGATTATACAACTCACATCTTTGAGAAGCATTAGTAGAGCCTCCTGCACAATTAACAACAATGCAGCAAGTGGTTTCTGGATGGTGAGGCAACAACAAAACACTTGTCTTTTCCAGCAGCCATTGTGCGCCAAACACAGCAGTAAAATACAGCACATTTAGTCAGATGACCAAATGTGCTGGAACTCAGTTTACGTTGCTAGGTAACAGAATTTGGCCAGGCTGGGGCTGCTAGGTAAGGGTGCAGTGCCAGTCGCATGTGATTAGGAGGTTTTTGAAACCAAATAATGGCTGAAGGTTTTTTTTTTAACATTGGGCTGTTTTTAGAAGCAGTTAGGACTCAAATACAAGTAAAAAACATAAAAAAGTGAATTTTGCATAATAGGTCCTCGTTAGCTTCTGGTCCACTGATGCCAGAGTCCATTTTCTGTACTCCACTGATGCTGTGTTTAGCCTCTTCATCTACTGATGCTTTTCCTTTTGTCTACAGTCGGTTTTCACCCGCATGGCTGTGGTTAAAGCTCTGGAGAAGATATCAGATGGGAAGTTTTTAGAGTAAGTAACGCTGAAATGAGTTGTCTCTACAAAGTGTTTCGTTTGACATCAATTGCTTTTTCATGTTTCTTTAATTTTTCCAGACATTACCCCTGTCCGCCGTCAGAGCCGAGCGGCAGCTGCATCCCTCAGGACGTCCAGTGTCTTCACGTCTCTGTCTTCATAGCAGGTAAAGCAAGACAATAAGAGCCGTTCTTTACATGCTTACTGTCTCATTTCTACTTTAATTTCTATCTTTTAGGTCAGTTAGAACTACCAAAATTATTTCTATTTGCTAAATGCCAGAAAATGTAGCAGGAAATTTTTTTCTAACTCTCTTTGTAGTTTGTGTTTAACCAATTAATTTTAGGTGGAATGTCATTCATCAACATTTTAAAGTGTTTAAATGATTTTGGCAAAGCAACCAGTGAAATGTTATGTTTTACTGATTTCCTCAATTATTGCTAACTGTATGTTGTACTATACTCACGTGTGCTATACAAATAAACTTGATTGATTTATTCATTTTACCTCCAACACGTTGTGCTGGAAAAACGTGAAAACTTATCTTTAAGATGCTGGAAACATTCTTGAACTTTACAGTGGGAAAACTGTACTAACCCCGTGTTCCCACCGGTCAGGGAGGTACAACAAGTTCTGCCGCAGCCTGCCTCAGACTCCCTGGCTGATCGATGGGGAGAGGAGGATGGAGTCCTCCGTGGAGGAGCTGATCGCCGCACCCATCCTGTCTGCCTTCAGAGCTGACGGTGAGTCCGCATTTCAAACCCAAACCTCACTGATGGCGTTTAGATTAGTGTTCTCTCTAGGTCAGAGTAGCAGCCCGTGGGCGAACCTCTGGTGGTCCGCAAGGTACTGCATGTATCGACGGTTTATTTTCCGTGACGTCAGCTCAAAGTGTGACACTACAGCTAACTTATTAGACGGCTAATGTTTAAAAATAATAACGGACCTCCACCCAGCTCCACCCAGAAACGCCCCTTGAGAGTCTCACTTGACTACATGTCTCACATTAACGGCTTAGCTCCTATGTCTAAACATGGGATTTTTTGTTCGACTGACTCTCTACAGAGTATTTCTGAGTCGATTAGTGTATCATTTCTTCCGGATTTTACTAAATATCAGCCACAACAATAGACAAGGCAACCAACAAGTTCATGTCATCTTTTTTGGAGGACATCAAGGTGTTTGAGCCACGATGCCTCCAACATTGTACGCGTCACAGCGAAAAGCTAGCGGTCGATGAGGAACACAGCAGATCCTCACACCCTCAGCATAAATACAGCTATGAACAAGATCACTGATGCTTTTTTTTAATTAATTAAACACAAGCGATAAATAGAATTGATAGAATTTGTTGGATAATTTAATATTTAATGCTGCAGAAAAGGATTTTTGTTTTTAGGAAAGCAACTTAAGTCTATTTTTCTTTTATTGTGCTTTTAAATGTTATTACACTAATACTTGGCATTAAAGAACAACTTCTTTAATTTCCATGTGTTTGAAATTGTTGGGAAGATTAAAATTTTCCTTTCATTGCAGATGTTGTGTTATTGTTGGGTAATTTCAAGTTAGGTTGTCCGTGAGTGTTAGTTAAGTGAGTTAAGTGGTCCTGAAAACGTTTGAGAAACATTGCTCTAGATGTTCACTGAAGTCATAAAAAAACAAATAAATGGAGCAATTTAAAATTAAAACTAATCTGTGATCATTTGAGTGACAATATCACATTTGCTTTCTTAATATCCCTCAGACATGTAGCTGTTGTTATTCTCAGGTTGACCATAAAAGCTTCCTGAGAAACAAAACCAGCAAAAAAATCACATAAAATGTTGTGCTCTTAGTGAAGTTTAACTCACTAAGTAATTTACATCAACTCCTCAAAAAACACAGCTTGTTAGTTTTTTTTTTAGGAAAAATAACCAAATGTGTTTTCTTTTTGTGGCAGGATTTAATTTCTCCTCCTCGGGCAGAGAGGATGTGGATGTCCGAACACTTGGAAACGGTGAGAATTTGTTTGACCGAATGAATTTAAACTGCTTCAGGTTTCCTGATCTAGGTGTGACACACACAGCTGGATGAAACTAGCTAACAAGACAGAAATGGAAATCTTATTTTTCTATGATTTTACTATAATAAAAACACATTTATATTAATCAGTTTGTGTTTTTAGCCACTTTATGGCCATCATTTTCAACCTTTTTTTCTAACAAAATATGTATTAATTTATTTGTTTTGTTGTCTTTTTCTGTGGCAGAATGACAACACAAGATTCACTTTGACTTTCAAAATAAAATGAACAAATAATCTCTCAAAATAAGCAGGTCTGAAACTATTAATGGGCAATTAGTAAATTAATTAACGATGATTTAAGAGCAATTAAGACATAAATAATTTGGACTTCCTTTTTGCCATAGTAAGTTTCACACTACTAACAAAACTAACATTGTTTTGATAAAGGGATTAAGTTGGCCTTTCAAAATAAAGTAAAGTTCTGGGAAACCTTTCAAAACAAAACTCGATGCCTTTCATTTATGATCATAAAAGTGAGTATTTTCCATGGCCTTCCAAAATGAAGTTCAGAAACTTTTTAAAATATATGAATAACTTCTAACAGTTACATTTATATTTAGTAGAGTCAGTGCTAAATTCACTGTGAAAACAAATCAGTGATGACTGAAGGTTTGCATTACAGCTAACAGATAAACTTCAAAATAATAGACTTTCTCTTTCATTGGATGGATTCACTTCAAGTTTCTTATTGGTCAAAATAATAATGTCATGTAGTATTTGGATGTCTTTACTTCCATTACAACAATATTTAGAAGGTAAGGACTAAAACAAGAGAGAACAAGGATGTTGGCTGCTAAACTCCAATTAGCCTAATTATAATTTGTTCAGGATTTTTTCTAGTTTAAATGTTGTTGCGTTTTTTTTGCCAGGACGTCCATTTGCCATGGAGCTGCTGAACCCACACAGATCTCGGTTCAGCAGAGTGGAGATGAAGCAGCTGCAGGAGGTGCTGAGCGTCAAATTAGTGTATTTTAATAAAAATAAATGCTACTTTTTCTTTTTAGAAGAAGTAACTGTTCTCCTTTGTCTCATTCTAAGACTCAACTTTTCTTCACACATTTGAAAGTGTTTTAACTCACTTTCAAATGTGAACTTCGCTTTATCAATAAAATTGTAATTTGTAAACATAACTTGTCAGTTTCTACAGTGAAAGCTTCAGTCGTTACAAACTGTCAAGCTCTACTTTGGGTTACATTTTGCAGTGTTTTAGGTCTTAAGTTTGAATATTTCTCCTTCTAAAACAGTTATTTGTTTTCTTTGTATGCTTTTAATTTGAAATGCATTTCACAGTGTAAACTGTAATAAACTTGCATCCAGTTTTCATTGGTGGTTTTGGAAAACCCAAACCCTTTCAAATTGATTTCTTTATTTGAAAGTTTGTGAAAGTTTTTGTAAGCTGCAGCTGTGCCGTGTCGATGACATAATTTTATACTTTTCATCTGATTTCAGACGATAAACAAATCCTCAGATAAAATCAGCGTGAGAGATCTGCAGATTGTAACCAGGTGAGACACCTGGTACCTGATATTTCTCTTTTTTTCTACAGTGAAAAAAACAGTTTAACAAGGACTCCAACCTGCTAGAAAAGGTTGGAGTCCTTGTTAAACAGAGATTTAACTAAAGGCTATAAAGGTTGGAGTCCTTGTTAAACAGAGATTTAACTAAAGGCTATAAAGGTTGGAATCCTTGTTAAACAGAGATTTAACTAAAGGCTATAAAGGTTGGAGTCCTTGTTAAACAGAGATTTAACTAAAGGCTAT
>CAEGAF010149124.1:0-27184 GCA_903067075.1 Micropoecilia bifurca
ATTTTGGGTCCATGGCCTGGAAACTCCCCAGATCTTAATCCC
The DNA here is from genome assembly GCA_903067075.1 of Micropoecilia bifurca. NCBI lineage: Eukaryota > Metazoa > Chordata > Actinopteri > Cyprinodontiformes > Poeciliidae > Micropoecilia > Micropoecilia bifurca. Next base: position 43 of record CAEGAF010149124.1, read on the forward strand.
ATTGAAAACTTGTGGTCAATCATCAAGAGACGGGTAGACAAACAAAAACCTAGGAATCCTGACAAAATGCAAGCATTGATTGTGCAAGAATGGACTGCTATCAGTCAGGATTTGGTCCAGAAGTTGATTGAGACCTCTTCTGCAGAGGTCCTGAAGAAGAGGGGTCAGCGCTGCAAATATTGACTTGCTGCATTAACTCATTCTGTCAATAAAAGATTTTGTTACTCACAATATGATTGCAATTGTATTTCTGTATGTGATGAAAGCATCTGACATACACACATGAAAACCAGAGGGCAGCAGATCATGTGAAAATATAATATTTGTGTCATTCTCAAAACCTTTGGCCATGACTATAGAGTGTTTAAAACCACAAAATAAAATCTGAATATTTTTCTATATATACCCTGGTGCTTTAAGTGTTATGTTTAAGTTATGATACTTCCAAGATATTCATTTCTATCTACTTATTTGTTCTCAGTCATCCAGGACATGCTAACATTAAAAAAAGCTTAGAAATAAAGCAACTTTATAAGTTAGAATTTAAACAGCCCATAACTTGAATTTCAATAAATGAATGTTTATGGGGAATTTTAATAGTTACTCGCTAAAGCTTTTTTATTTAGAACCTTACATTTTTGTAAAGTTGTAGCAGAGATTAGATCAGTGAGACTGAACAAAACTCGTATCTAAGTAACATTTGAATTTTAGTTTGTTTTCTCAATAGGTTGATTACTTGGAAAAACATGTTTGATGTGCATTACTAGTCAGTAATTTCCCGGCTGGGATGAATAAAGTACTTCTATTCTATTCTAGTCATTTTTGGTCCTGCAACTTGAATGTGGTTTTAAACATTTTACGTTACTTTTCACTGCAACTTTGCCGACCCCCCCAAAATTGGTCTTAAGAAATCTTCTTGTTTATGGTCCCCACCCAATAATGAGATGGGATCTACACCCTGGCTGTCAGTAATAATATTTACAGACAGGTAAGAAAATATACAGAGGAGGGGAAAGGCATACATTGATTCAGCATTGATTACCAATATTTTCCAACCCTGGTCCTCAAAGCACACTGACCTGCACGTTTTAGATGTTCCTCTGCTTCAACACACCCCATTCTGCAATTCAGAAAAACTCTGTTAATCAGCCATCAACTGAAATCATGTGCGCCGAAGTAGGGGAATGTCTAATAGAATGTCTAATATTTGCTGGCAGTATGCGTTGAGGACCAGTGTTGAAAAACACTGGATGAGACATTCTGATTTCAATTATTAGAACTCGACCACAAAACAATATTGATTAAATAACATCTTTTCAACATGAGTTAATTGGCTAAAAGTGGATGTCTGTTTGAATTTTGATCCATCGTCAATCAACCTTAACCAAAAATCAACCTTTTTGACCACAATTCAACAGTGAATTAACATTAGCGCAAAAAGTGAGTAAAAACATTTACAGACAAGTAAGAAAACGTACAGAAAGGAATCACAACCTACTACCATAAATAGTTCTTAATTTAAAACGTAATTAACCCTTGCCCAATAATAAAATTGGATGTAGAATTGGATGATTGTATGATGGTTGATCAAACAATCAATCGTCAATCCATCCATACATCCATTTTTTGTACCCTCCTGTGGGGTTGGGAGGGTTGCTGGTGCCTATCTCCAGCTAACGTTTCCAGGGAGAGGTCAGATACACCCTGGACAGGCCGCCGGTGTGTCACAACCAAAAATCAATCTTTTTGACCATAATAATTCTATATTGGATTACCATATTTTATTTTCTGGGGAAATTATCCAATGTTTTGAGTTCTCCCATTACATTCTAATTGAATTTTTTGATAGACAGAGAGATAGAGATTGTGTGAATTCTCTCCAGGTACTTAGGCTTTGTCAGGTTAACTTGCTTCTCTAAATTCTCCCTAGGTGTGGGGAAGTTAGTAAAAGTTTAAAAGAAAAGGAGATGAGAGTAAAGGAGAAAAAGGAGCATAGAGAGAACACTAGTCAACATCCTTGAAATCTGACTGTAAATCTGGAAAGAGGGAAAAACAAAACTGAGACACCACAACAACAAACATGTTGTGTCTCAGTAGCCCAACTGAGAGTGTATCTGACAAACTCCTGAATCTAAAACATCTGTGTGTATATGTGTTGGAAGGAAGAGGAAGGAAGACTAGAAAGAGTCAAATCTACAGTCAATTGTTAGCTACAATATATGCAGGAGGGGGTCAGGATTTCATTGTGGTGGGTACACCAAGCAACTAATCACACAGAACATTAATATACCATTTTGTAAACGAGTGATAAAATCTCTTGTTTTGAGCTATATCAAGATTATGAATGTCCTCCAAGAGCTGAGTGTGGCAGAAGGTATGTTGCCAAACTGTTTAAATATTAATTGCCTCTGAATTCATTAGCTCCTTTTCCATTGACCATATAATTGTGGAATTTGACATATTGAAAATAAAGTCACTTAATGGAGACACGCCAATTTAGAAAAACTGTCGTTTTTTGATTAAAGGTTTTGATGAGATGGTTTTTTTTTGACTTAATCAAAATTGGTGTATTTCGTAAGACTGCAAAGGAAACCCTTTTTTCACATTACGAGTCACATAACCAACAATCAGATTGGTTATGTGACTGATGCAATTCACGAGGACGACAGGAAGTACTTAGACCACATCAAACTCAAGGGCAGAGGGCCAAATCTAGCTCGCCATAGCTTTTTATGTGGCCCTCTTAGACTAAGCACTACGTGTGATTAAATATTATATCAGTTACATCATCATGTATATCAGTTTTTATCTGTTTGTTTTCAAATTATATCAGTCCCTCTAGTTTCTTGAGAAATATTGTGGAAATGTACTCAAAATCAACAATTGCCCTAACATTTGGGAGTTTATTCTTAAAAATAGTCAAAAACATTCTTACTTGTAAAGTAAGGACTTTACAAGTAAGAAAACAGCTTTAATTGATGTCAGCTTATAGTCCATGGTATGTACAGCAAGTAATAAAGAGTCGCATTACTGTCATTTCACAGATATTTCTAAATTAGCAGTACAATAAATTAGCGGTACAATTATATTTAAATATGTTTAAAATTATGTCAAAATTGGTACAAGCATACTTTTAGTGTACTTCATATATATTAATAGGTAGTACACTTAATACTTAGTATACTTAAAATGTACTTACACAAATGTAAGTATATTTGAAATATACTAAAGTATTTTTTTTTTACCTGGGTGGTCCCTGGGTTTGACACATGTGATGTATAAGAAAAAGGGAGCAGGCACTCCAAAGATGAAGAGTACAGTGGTAGAGTCTTGTGTTCAAGACTTGGGATCATTTTATTTAAGAATTAAAACTCAAGCTTTGAAGGACAGGCAACTAGCTTCTCTTATCCTCAGGTTGATCAGCCTAGTTGATTAACAGGTGTGTGAGTTCACTCAGCAGATCTGACTTCCACAGCAGCTTCCTGGCTCCCCCTGGTGGAAACAGACCCAGGCCTCCAAACAGGAATTTGGAGCAAGAAAGAAACATTCAACCAAGTTCATTAAGAAAAACTGAAGAAATTAAAATATGGAAATGCATTGCGTACTCTTTTTTTGTGGCAAAAATATATAAAAATAAGGCTTTGAAAAATGTGAATAAAAAATATTGCCAAATTAAGGTGAAATAGAAGGATTTGGTTGATACTAAGTGAAAAAGATTAATTAAGTTTATTGAATATCAATAAACTTATAAACTTTCCTTAAGGGAGCAAAGGCCTCAAGCAGAATCTTTAGATCAGTGTTTCTCAACCTTTTTCGGGTCAGCGCCGCCCTAGCCTATATCCAGGTCCTTCACCTCCCCCCATTTTTGTTTTTCAGTGGAAAAACAAAAGTTCCAGGCCCTTTTATTGCCATACAAATATGAGACAGAAACATGGATTATATCTTTATATAGATCTAATGAACTATCAGATTAATAGTTTTACTGGACAAATTACAAAGAACAAATCTGGTTCTTAATCAAATCCTAATGAGTCAAATTGAAAGTGTCATGGAGTCATCAGCCTCATGCCATTAACACTGACATGAAAAATAATATTGAAGAAATATATCAAATCTAATTAACAACATAAATAAGTGATAAGTTATTTACTGTTATGTAAGATATATTTATTCTCAGTATGGTCTCAACAAACTCATGGCATTTCAACAATATTATTTTACCTTTTACCTGTAAATAGTGTCTGGTTATTCTTGTCATACAATCCTCTGTATTAATTATTGCTCAAAAGGTCTTGCCATACCAGTTTATTCCTCTGCATTTACTTTAGTTTCTTAGGTTATTCTTGTATTTTCTTCTTCATTCATTTCCATTTAGTTTCCTTTGATTAGTATTATCCTCTCTTGGTTTATTGCTATGTCCATTTTAGTTTATTTCCTGTTGCTAGATTTATTTTATCATTTATTGACGCTCACCATCAGTAATCTTCGCTCATCACCTGCTGCGATGCTTAATCGTCATCGTGTGTTGATTTTTCACAAATTTTTCACTGTTCAGCATCGGATTCTCTGTTGTTATGCCATATTTCACATCTAGTTCGTCGCTCAGTTTTATGTCCCGCTTCTGCGTGTCGTTTTTTTTCCTTTTTCTTTTTTAACCCCCTAAGGTGCAGGGCGGTCGGGAAACGTATCGATGGGGAAAAGGCAGACTGACGAAATTGTATCCTTTCAAAACAGTGGAAACAATTTCAGTGTTCTGATTATTGAAATTTGAAAGTGCTGCTGTTTCATGCCGAACCACTTACACCGCTATAAAACGCTATAAAATGAGCGCGTGGTATCACCCATGGAGGGATTTCTTTATGTAAATGGGTTCATTTTTCAGAGGGATACAAAGTGAGTGAGGGTATAGTGATTTTAGTAATTACATGTTTATAAGAGCGATTATCTGTTGTCCTTCCATGGAAGCGTGCAGCCTTCAAGTGGAAATAAAACACTTTTTAATATAAGTTGCTGCTTTGACATGATCAGAAGAGCTGCCATCGATACAGTTGAAGCCAAGCATGTTTTAATGTTACACAATACCATTTTACCAAGTTGCTCAGTCTAAACTGGTATTGTTGTGCATAGAAGGTGTAAAGTTTACCTTCGACCAAACGACCCCAAAGGAATCATAGCGCCCCCCTTTTGTAAAATTTTCCGCCAGTGCCCCCTACCGTCCTCTGAACGCCCCCTGGGGCGCCCCCCGTTGAGTACAGCCCATGTTGAAAACCGCTAGTTTAGAAGGAACTTGACTTATCCCTACTAGTGATTCTTATCACTGCATAATCAAAGGTCACGTTAACAGGTTGGAGAAAGAACGACACTGGACATGAATTAAAGTGTCTCCTTACTCTGTTTCCCCAACAATGGTCCTGCATGTTTCATGACATACCTATGTCCTTGCTTCAGCCAAACTAATTTCATTTGGTGGTAGATTATCAGGTGTTTGCTGAACTGCAATCAGCTTAAACAAGTGCATTAAAGCAGGAAAAAATATTAAACATGCAGAGCAGTTTGGCTTCAGGACCAGGGTTAGGAAACGCTGTCCTAAATAAACCTAGGTGTGTAAAAACAAATAGTTATATTTTGTGTGCAAAGTGTCTCTACAGAAATGGTCACAATTTGTCTAAAGATCTCTCATGATATTTCATTTAGTTAGAAATTTATTTTACTTGTTTTGCACAGGAGGATTCTTGAACATTTAGTATGAAATTGTATTCATTTTGTATAAATAGCTGCATGTTAACAGTAGACACAAGTTTAATTAATAAATCGGTTGAGCTATAGTCCAAAGAAAATCTACTAAAATTAGAAGTTAAACTAACATATTATTGTTAGTAATAAATTAGTGTTTTTATTGAAACCTTAGTCAATACACAGTAAGTGATGCCTATAAACAAAACTAATTTTTCAAAACAACATAGGAATACAGCGTCTTAGTGAAAAACATTCTGAGATCAACAGTCAAATTATAGACACAAATGAGATCAGTATGGTGGTCTTGAACAGTTAATAATCAATGCATTTCTCCGACAGCCTGTGGAAACCCTAGCAGAGAAGGATTCAGGAGTGCTGCTGAGTGCCCAGACTATCACCTCTGAGACTATCAGCACCACCACCACAACCCAGATCACTAAGGTCTGTGCATATCATTAACAGGCAATAACATCAACATAATTCACTAAAACATGTTCAGGGTGACTCAATGAGAACTTTTATTTATTTATTTATTTTCTAGTTTTGCTCAAAGTATAAATAGATTTCACAAAAAAAATCTTACAAGATTCAAGTAAGTCATTCATCAAAAAAAAGAGATTCATAATGCCGCCTGCATTCTTGACTAGGAAATGTTTCCTACATACAACACAAAAAATTTAATTGAGGACGGTTATAAAAATGGATTTCTATTGCAACTAAAAAGTCACAATTAAAACATTTAAAAAGCTGATTCAGATTTATTTGCATGTCTGCCTGACTTTGAGACAAAGTGTCTTTTATTTCCAAATAAAGCATGGGTTGGCTTATATACCAATATCTTTATACCAATTTTTATTATGTAAATATAAAATGGATAATACACACCAACAGAAACTTTAAACATCTGATTTTCTTCATGAGTGATCAGATTTGTTTTAGTCAAAAAATGGAAAAGCAAAACCATAATTTTCCATAACATTTAAAAGTGGAGGAAATGGTTTTATTAAACATAAAAAAGGACGATGAACCCATATCCACAGGTTGCAGTCTGATGCAATAATACAAATTTGTTCATTTTTAAATCTTAGTTGGCATAATTCTATTACCAACCTTTTCTTAAATTTACATCAGCAATGGGAACATAATACATGATTAAGTGTTTTTGCTGCTAGCTGTTTTCATGCAAATCTACAAATTCTTTAAAATTCTTTAAAATATTCTTTAAAGTATTACGCTTGTGCTGGAAAAATTACATATCTGCATTATGACCAACGACTGAATTTTTATATCTTCAAAGAGACACAATAAAGATGAATCTCTGAAAAGTATATGTGTTTCAGTCTTTGTAAATTATCTGTTGTTGTAGACGGTGAAAGGAGGAATTTCTGAGACTCGAATTGAGAAGAGAATTGTCATCACTGGAGACACAGCAATTGATCATGACAAGGTAAAAATCATGAAAGAACAGATTGTAATTTGAAAATCTAAAACAGAGTTGACTTGATATTTTCAGAAACTGCAAAGAATGTTTATTGGCTTACAAATTGCAACAGATTTCTGCTTTAGGTCTAATTTGCAATCCAAGTATTAGCTAATTACTCTCATTATTAAAGATGGATGCTTGTTTTGTTTGGCAAAGTTAAAGTACCAAAAGCCCCTAAAATACATATTTCAAACACTGAATTTTAAATAAGTGAAATCTAGAGGTCTTGATTTATGTAAAATAGGACATGGAACAAGACCATTGAATGGAAATCAGGCAGTGAAACAGAAGAATCCAACAATGGGAAATCAGGAGCTTAAATACAGACGCAGGGGTAAAAAAATGTCACAGAACCAAAGGAACTTATAAGAAGAAATGTCTTGCAGCTGTGTGCGCTGTCCACACTCAGCTTATCGATGATGGCGGTAATACACCATTGCAGTTGGTCTGCTAAATGCCTTAAAACAAAACAACAAAAAGCTGGGACAGGGAGAAAGTAGCAAAACCAAAGATGGGAGACTAATTAACACAAAAATCACTCAGACTCTAGAAAACAAAAAAGACCTGACAATAATCCTAGAGAAAATAAATTAAACTAGAATTGTAAACTGTTACAATTGGTTCCTCGCCCCACCCAGCAGGTTCACCCCACTTTACATCGCCCGCCCAAACAACTCTGTACACACCTCCCAACCTCTGTGCTCTGTGTGCGTCTACAATTTTTGCGTTGGCAATTTTTCAGGAAGGGTTGTTTTTTTTGTCCTGATATGTTACTAGCCAAAATATGTGTGGATTTGGCTCCCCTTTAACTAAGCTATGGTGGGAAAATAAACTAAATTTATCACAACAGCTGCCATTTATTGCATGATTTTATGAAGTGCTCAAAAACATCAACAACTCTCCATAACAGTCAAAATGTCACTAAAAATTAAAAAAACAGAATAAATACCTTCTGTGTAAGCTAAATTAATCCTTGTCAGTGTAAACTTTGTATTTTTCAATCATGTGATTCTGATACCACAGCTGACCCTGAATTGGCTGGCATAAAGCTGTGCCCTGCTAAATTACACATAGCAAACATATTTATTTATTGTGAAATTATATAATAACACAGGTTTTAATTCATTTTTCATATCCTTTTCTGTTTTACCTGCGATTCTGCAACTGTACCTGGTTCTGTACGCTGCTGAAAAGCTCATAACGTTCTAATGTCAGTTATGCTAGTGTAACCACTTTCCAAGTCACAACTATGTCTCTGCTCTTGTCAAAGTTTTTAGTGGGACTTTTTTGGGGCAGTTACCGTCATTATTACTCAATTGCACATCACCTATTACAACTACAGTCCTGCTCACCATTATTGGCACCCATAAAGTTTAAGTACATATGATGGAATATTTACTGAAGGAAATTCCTCAAGTGAAACAACATTTTCACTTAATGCAAAACAGCAAATGATAAAAAACATTTAAAAAGATAAACATTATGAGGAAAACAAAGAAAAACATAATTTTTTACCATGCCAATGATATTGGCACCCTTTGCTGCAAATCAATTTGAAAACCCAATTTGGCTCACCTCTTGCAAATCACATATAAAGATCACTTGTAATAAACTGCCTCCACACATGTGACATGAATTAACCAATGAATAATCATGTTGGTGCTTTAAAAGCCACCTGTTAGTTCATCTCCATATGTGAGCTGTCTGAGGACATCAGAAATGCTACTATTTGCAAGCACAAGACCTCCAAAGGGTATAAAGCCATCTCCAAAGACCTTGGTATCCCTGTTTCAACAGTGCGTAATGTTATTAAGAAGTTTTTCAAAATGTCTTGCCCAGTGTAAGGTTTGAGGCTAAGATCCTGGGTTTTCCAGCAAGACAACGACCCAAAGCACACCTCCAAAAGCACACAGGCCTGGTTGAAAGGGAAATATTGGACTGTTTTAAAATGTCCAGCAATGAGTCCTGATCTCAATCCAATTGAAAATCTTTGGGTGGAGCTGAAATCTGCCATTGGAGAAAGGAAACATGCATATGTAGCTTGAGCATATTGCAAAAGAAGTGTGGGAGAAAATGACACCCAAGAAGTGCAAGAACCTTATATATAAGAAACAATTGAAAGCTGTCATTGCTGCCAAAGGCTGCACAACCAAATACTAAAGAGGGTGTCCATATTAGTGCACATGCTGGTTTTCTGTTTTGTCCTTTGGAATTAAAATATTTATGTTGAAATGGTAATTGTCTTTGTTAAATTACTTTGGACCTCAAATTAAAAGATCCTGCTGATATATGTTTTGAGCATTTCCATTTATTTCTGAAGATATTCACTCAGTTATGTAAATCATGAAGGGGTGCCAATCATTACAGTGAGCAGGACTGTAATGATGTGTACCTGAAGATGCCTTTACTATGCATTGAGTCATCTCCACAAAACCCATCCTGTTCTAATGCAGGATAAGCAGGAATCTGTCACAAAAATGGTTGTAGCCACCATATTTCTTATCCAATTTGTATAAAATGTGGCTAAGAATTCTGACTTAAAAGTAATAAATTTTGAGATTAGTCAGAATTTTTTATTCTTTTTTTTTCGGTGGCCCTAATCCTCTTCCGTGTTTTTCAGTCATGTATTACTGATTTCTATATTATTCTTCACCTTTTATAGTAAAGGATGTTCCATAGTAAAAAGGAAATCTCTTAGTTTGATTCTAAAATGTTCAAATGTGTACTGCACTTTTCTACAAGGAATACAAATTATTCATTTACAAATATAATACTCTCCACATCACAGATAGGAAATTATGGTTAAATAACCTATTATGTTTGAAGGCTTAACTTTAATTAGTCAATCGTGCTCTGCTTTGAAATACTTTATAAACCAAACATTTTTCAACCAGACCTGTCTGATTAATATCGGTGTTTAGCTTCCACTCATTGGGGAAAGCTAGCAGGAGTTTTTATAACAATGTGCCAGGAGTTAGGCATTTTCACTCAATGTACTAAACCTGGAGCACCCAGCCAGCTGACAGCGGTAGCAGACAGGTCCGAAAATGTCAGAGCAATATTGTAATAAGGTGATGTATTGATTAACTGAGCAGATATTTGAGATTTACACACTTACATTCTCGCCTGAAAACATTGTACCAAATCATGTTGTGTCATTTAAAGTGATATATAGCTAAATAATTTGTCGCTATTCACTGCCATTGACACTGTGCCTGACATAGACATTAATACGTGTTAATGTCTATGGTGCCTGAACGCCCAGTTGGAACCTGCAATGAATTATGGGATATCGTGGACCGTGAAGGATACATCAGACCCAACCTTCAAATCTTGGGAAAAGAAGGACGCATTTGAAGGATGCATTTGAAGGAGTCTTTGAATTTGGACAGGTCTTGTCGCCACGCTATGGCGTAATTGGCCTACAAATCCGTCCTTCGAAGGATGCAGACCCTGAATTCGGACACATTTTGCGCCTGTTTGTGACACTACTCACTGCCTCCCTCTGGGCTCCATTGCTATGGTAATTAATTATCTGCACCTGGGCTGGCTCTCTGTCAGACAGTATGCTGGAGACAGAGTTTCTATACTTGTGAGACACCCAGCATCAGTCTGAAGGATTGTGACAAAATACCATAAGCCCTATCAAAATTTTGAAAACATTTTATGGGAGCAGCCATGTGTATCCATGTCATGACCGGCTTTGAGATCGTTTTCCTTAAGAAAATGAAAAGGTATGTTATTTTGTGAGGGAATTTATCTTTTACTGTTCCAATAAAGATTTTGTGGTATTGTGATTAAATAATGTAATTAGATTAGTTCTTTTACCATCCCCACGCCTCTAGAGGCATTTGCAAACCCGAAAACATGTGACTATGGAGCATATTTAGAAGTACACCGAAAGCTACAGAATTTTCTAAAAACTGTGAGTTGCGCTGAAGTAAATAAAAGAGAGAAGTTCAAATACATGCTGAGAGTGAAACCCCTTCCTAAAGGTGAAAATATATCACAGATTTCAAAAGAAAATAAAAACGGAAGGACAGGAAATAGCGCCCCCTTCAATTCCGGATTCCAATGATCCCATTTCCAAATAAGTTATGAGACTGACAGTGGTCCATCCCCGCCCCTTTCTGTTTGCTGCAGCAAGGTCCTTCACCAAAAATGTGGACTTCACTGAAAAGTGGAAATAACCCAAAATGAGCGGGGCAAACGGCGGATTTGGACAATGTGGATATGCGCACTCAAACATTTTAACATGAACCCTTTTGAAGGACAAAAGGGAGGAACAAGGGGGGAGTGCGAGTATTGGGACAGGGCCAGTCTGTGTTTACCCACTCCATACCGTAAAAGAATGGAAAAAAAAATAACATGCACTTTGCGCAAAGCTCACCATGGGTAATCACCAGGGTGAGATGTACCAGAATTTTATTTTTAATTTTTAAAATAATTCTAACTCATTCCATGAAAACCGTTTAAGGTACATTGAACTGAAAACGTAGACATGTACACTTGGTGTACATGGTGGAACAGCTATTGGTGAGACCATAGCTGGTCTTTTTCATATCTACGGCACGCCTTCATTTTAACTTAGACACCACAATTGTAATTTTAACATGTGTTTTATATGCTGTTTTACTAATCCAGCTTTTTCTGTCTCATGGTAACTCTTCAGGCTTTGGCTCAGGCTATTAAAGAGGCAAAGGAGCAGCACCCAGATATGTCTGTTACCAAAGTTGTTGTACACCAAGAAACAGAGATAACTCCAGATTAAGAAGGTATGTAAAGTATAAATACATAATGTAATAAATAATGCAATTATATCCAAATCAAAATCTGTTTTATTTACAAAGCATATTTGTATGTGTTTAACCTTTATTTAACTAGGCATGTCTCATTGAGATTAAAAGTAATTTGTTTAAACAAGTGATGTAAAACACATCAAACCAAGAAATGACTAAAAACTAATATGAAAGAACACAAAAGCTGAATGAAATGAATTCCAAAGTAAAACCAGAAACAACAAGCTACTAACACATACTGGGTTAAAACCTTCTGAAAACTAGTGTGATTTTAAGGAAGTCTTAAAATGGCAATAGAAAAGCAGCTTGTTTTGGAGCCGTGACCTGAAAAACAGATGGGCATTAACATTCTGAAAGAGTTAGAGTGGAGTCCCAGAGTAAACTCAGGTCTTAAGAATCCAAGTTAAAGTCCAGTCCTTTAGTTTTGTCATCTTTAAAACACATGCTCATTGCACTCTTTAGAGTAGAACCAGATTTTTAACGCATACTTGGTTAGATTTTTAATGCATACTGGGTTAAAACGTCGACACAAACTTTAATTTCATCACCATTTCATCTCACACTTTGCGTTATACTTGGTGATGTATGGCTTGGATGCAGCTAGTCACGATGGAAACCCATTCCATAAAGCTCTCTAATCACTATTCTTGAGCTAATCTGAAGGCCAAATGAAGTTTGGAAGTCTGTAGTGATTGACTCCGCAGAAAGTTGTGACCTGTTTGCTCTATGCGCTGCAACGTCCACTGACCCCACTCCATCTGTTTATGTGGCCTAGCACTTCATGGCTAGTTGCTGACTTACCCAAAGATTTCCATGCAAATATCATGCAGAAAGACTCCAGGCCGGGAATCGAACCCAGAACTTTATTGCTGCAAGGCAACAGTGCTACCAACTGCGCCACTGTACAGCCTGTGGCGGTGCTTCAGTTTTGAATGTAAGATATGTTCTGCTCCACTAATATTTATCTCTCTCTTTTTTTCACACCCAGAATTCTTCTAACTGCACCACAGCTGACTCAGATGCCCTCCCCTCTTTTCTTTATGTCTCCATCACAATATTTTACCTCAGCAACAATAGTCATCAAATCCAGCTGCCCTGCTTTCAGCATGGTAAACCAGACCTTGTCAGAGGGAAGAGGCCTCAGCGGGAAAATATGTTTTCCTCAGAGTTTGAGTATTGATTGAAGGAAACAGTCACTAAAAAGTTCCCAAGTTTGCAGAATTACCTACGACACCCTTTCTTTTCCATTTTCTGCCTTCAGCGCATATCCTAAAGTTTTGAATAAAAATTTAATTAAAAAAATAAACTTTTTCAAAGCTATAGGGGTATAATATTTTTGAATTTGTTCCTCTCCCATTTTTTTGGAGATTTTAAGAAAAAAAAACATTTAAGGGCATTTGGTCTTTTAATCTTGAGAATCCTACTTTATTTTTCTACAGCTTTTCTTACCATCAGAATTGGTTACCAAAATCTTAAAAGTTTTTTAACAAAGTTCTGAAACTGCACTGAACAAAGATTGTGAGATTCTACAAGTTGGGACTGGAGCATTCCTCTCAAAGTTTTCAAATTGGTTGATACTTTCTGTACAGTAAATACTTTATTTTCCCTCTCAATGTGAAAAGATATTTTTTCATTTTATGTACAAAAAGATTGATTTATCAAAGCAGGGCATTGAATTTACTGGTGGAATTATTTATTTCCCCCATTTGAAATTTGGCTTTGACATCTTTTGACTGTTTCAGTTGTTGTAATGCTTGTGACACACATAGGGTGTGGGGATCATTAAGATAATATTGTATTGAAACTACCTTCATTTATTTAATACCATTATTGTATTTTTAGTGTGTTATAGTTCAGATTTAGATTCAGACCATTGTTTGACTCTATAGATTATTCCTAGCTGTCAAATAGTTATTTCCCTTTTTATTGAGCAGTGTATAATTTCAGTATCTCTGAATTTCATTCAAATTTGCATTTCTAAATGGACATTGTACACTTTTTTTGTAGTAATGGCTCTTTATTAAAATAAAGTGAAAAGTTCAGAAACTGACATACATCATTATTATTAGTGCTCAAAACTGAATTGCTGATTTTTCTGCCTCCAATGTCTTTGACCATTGTTTATCCTTTTCAACAGTTTTTTTTTCAGCAGTTTGTTTACTATCTTTGTCACGTCAATATAAGTGCACAGTTTTCTCAAAATGTTTCCACAGAGTTTTGTTGGCAGAGGTGTGTAAAGATTAAAAAAGCAAGAGAAAGGGGAAACAATGTCCACAGAAAAAGGAACTGGGTGATTACAGTAAAATGAGTTAGAACAAACCCTAACAAGTAGTATGAAAAGTAACAAACCAGCAAAACTTTGAAATCCAGGTCAGTTTTTATCACAACCATTTTTACAGGAGCTAAGACTAAAAGCATACCTTCATTTTTCTGAGTGTTACATTAATTGTACAGCAAGATATAAAACTGTTAGTTTAATTCAGGATACCAGAATGAGCCTCTTAATTTTGCACTGCCCAGTCAGATTAGACATATGTTGTTATTGGTATGACTTGTGATTTTGTCCATATTCATACATGATGCTTTATTTCTTTACTCCATTTAGTATTGCATGTTACAGTTACTTCACTTAACTGTGAAATTCATCTCTACACTTCTTTGTCTTATGGACATTTTAATATTTTCTTTACTGTGAACCCACACTTCAACACCAGATGAAGACTTGTAAAGAGCACCATGCATAAAATAAAGAACTTTGTAGGTACATTCAGTGGTCTTGGTTTTCAATTGTCATGAAATATCTACCTGCTTCTGTCACAAATAAGTGACAAAGAAGTTTTGTTTTTTTTTGTTGACGGAATGTCACAGTAGTATTTGGTTGAGAATTTTTTAGAGAACCTGATGATTACCAGAATAGAATAGAATAGAATAGAATTGAATAGAATAGAATAGAATAAGCAAAAGACAGATGAAGTATTCTCCAATTAGCATTTTAAAGATGATTAAATCTACAACACCAGAATTGTACAATGTCATTGCTACACTTCTGCTTGATTCTCTCCAAAAATTTTATCTCTGTAAAATGATCATCCATCCATCCAGACAGACATAAAATTAAAGGAACATTTTATTTCAACCAGATTAATATCCAAGTTACAGATCAGTACACTGATCTCCGAGTTGCACACAGACAGAATCTCCAAAGAACTTTGAATACAGTCTCTAATATAACAGCCATATGTTTGAAAAACAATATGGCTCTGACTTGTAGCACAGTCAACAAAGCTTTGTTGTTAGATTTTATTTCTAATTAAAAGGCAGTTTTTAATTAGATATTTCATTTTGGGTTCAAATAAATAAAGCAGATCCAACTTGTGCACATTAGTTCAACTATCTTAGAACTGCCCACACTCCTTCTCTCTCATCAAGTATAAAAATCCAGGCCTTCTAAACGTATAGTTCTTTGGTGATCCAGAGGTTCCCTAAGAACCTCTGGGGTTTGCACAATCAGAACAAAACCACCTTTCAAAAATAAATGGGAGTTAGATAGCCTCAAAGAAATCCGTCTCTGGAAAACTGAACAAAACGGGACCAAATACAGTAAAATGGATCTTTTACTGTATTTGGTCCCGTTCGAGTAAAAGGGATCTTTTACTGTATTTGGTCCCTTTTGAGTCATGCTAACAAATAAACAAAACTTAGTTCAATCTGTAGCATATCTGTAATGTAAGATATTACTAAGATCAAGAGGTATAGCGCCATTTTACAACCCTGCTGGGCTTCAACCACTGTGACTAATATCTCTCTCTCCTTCACTCCTTTCTCTCACACTCTCACTGTATAGATACAAACAGATACAAAGTTATTTTGGTTTTGTTATTTTGTGCAGCTGTGCTAAGCTGCAGTACAGATGGAAAAGAGCACAGACAGATGAGACAAAAGAAATTACCTCCTCTGTTCCTATGAACATTTTTAAAATAACAAAAGAAAAAATGTGGAAGCCTGTCAAGTAAATTTTTCATTTTGTCAATATAATGTCACTCAGAAAGTCTGTCAGACTCAAAACTTTAGACTTGATGTTTGAATTGACTTTTACAAATTATAAGTCATAACTTGGGATTTGAATTGGATTTCAACCTGATTTCTTGACAAGATTTAAATTTTACCCAAAATCTAAAGCTTAAATCAGATACTGCTTAAAAAGTTTTTATTATTAATTCATTTCACTCATTTCATATTAGCAAACAGTAGAGGGTTCTGATATGGCAACATCTTGTCAGGGGTGACATGAGACCTGTGTAAGTTGAAACTTTGAATATTTCACTGCTATTATGGCCATGATCCAAACAGCCCTCATTCTATTTGATGTTTTGTTCAAAGTGGACATCCTAGAAATAATGCAAAAAAAAAAAAAAACACAATCAAAAAGGAATCCTGGCATGTTTCACACTGCCAGGATTCACACAAACTATTTCACACACACACACACACACACACACACACACACACACACACACACACACACACACACACACACACACACACACCCCACAAAGTAACACGAATCACAACAAATAATTACATTACAAGATGTAATTTTTTATTGAATCAATATATGTGGATTTTCCCAACATCAATTTTCTAGGTACAAAATCCAAGTAAAATTATCTTGTCTTAATGGCACGATATAATTTGTCCCTAAGGCACAGCAGGTTCCAATCAGCCACAGACACAAAAGTCTGGTCACTGCATGTTTAATGTACCTTTAAAAACAGCAGCAAGAGGCACAAATCCATAGACATACCAGATGCAATTCACAGTACAAAAACTCCCAAATCTTTACTGGGATGGAGAGAGAGACAGCTGTGCATATAGGAAACCGTTTAACTTGGAGACGAGCGTAAAAGTAGTCACAACAAATATAAAAGACTTTCCACTGAAAATTTTGAGCATGTCCATATATAATGATAAAAAATCTACTTACTTCATGAGCTACTCAAAAACCTCCCAGCATGAATCAATCATATAAAGTCTTCAAGCTGTGTTTAAAGTGAAACATGCACTTTAACTCTCACAGGCAAGCTCATGACATAGAGCAGTGGTCCCCAAACTACGGCCCGTGGGCCGGATCCGGTCCGCCTCCACATTTGGTCCGGCCCCCTGAAAAATACTAGAGAGCATTTAGATTTTTTTTCATATACGTATTTTCCAGACTCCAAGTCGTTTATATGTGGATTTTTCTTCAACAACCATGGGCCCCCTTAGAAGGAAGTGAATCATTGGAAGGTTACTTGGCACCAACATTGAGCCCACAAACAGCAAAATGAATAAGAAACATATCAGATGTCTTTGGAAAGTTTATTTGCTTTTTCTCTGGGAAAAAGCCCAGAGAAGAGACATTTATCCTGGACCGGTAGGTGAGTCCCACATTACAAGCCGCTCTACATAACATGCGGCGACCGATTGCTAATGAGGCAATGAAGCTTCAAGCTGCTTTGCCACATAGAGACCAAGCAGGCTGTGGATATAAGCAACACACTTCGGGTGTCATTGTCTCTAATCACTCCCAGATTGGACCATCTCGTTGCAGAGAAACAAGCTCAGGGCTCCCGTTAGTAATTATTGTGAGTTAAAATTTTTGCTATAGTAAAATGTTCTTTTTTGTGGCGCTTCTCAGGGGCGGAGCTATAGGGGTGGTGGGGGGCGGCCGCCCCCCCGAACCAGGCCGGTGGGAGCCCGGGTCTGGAGGAGCCAGGGAGGGAGGAATGGATTCAAGTAGCTCGAATGTCGGACTATAGACCGAGAAAGTGAGAAAGTGCGCCCCCGCCTGTTGAGAAAGGTGTATTACTGTCAGTATTTGCTCCGTCCGCCNAACTCCAAAGGACGTATTGGGCCCCCCGCCTTTTTCATAAGGGTTTTTAAGGGACATTTTTGCCCCGGCGGCCCCCCCCCCCCCCCCTCCAACGGTTTCCAGCTGCTGCACGGTGATTGGTAGGGGGCCTGTGATTGGTCAGGGGGCCCGGAAATTTGCCCCGCCCCCCGGCCCGGCGCCGACTTGTTCCGCCACTGGCGCTTCTGTATGTAACCGGTGTATACTAGAGGTGTTCTTAACTAATAATCTAGTCTTATACAGTACAAGGTTAACCTTGATATGTTCTGCGTTGTGTTCAGATGAAGAAGGGAGTCAGACCACTGGAGTTGCTGGTTGATCTTTAATACAGGTTGTTGGCAGAGGCCTGCACAAATAGAAATACAAAAGCCCTTTAACATGCAACTCTTCCATGCACAGGAGTCGGAATTCCCCTCCTCTCAGGCAGCCTAGCGCCAACTGAGAGTAGCATAGCATTGTTCCCAGAAATACATTTACAATAATACCCCAAAAAATGATAAAAAATAAAGAAAACTCTGAAATAATTCCATAACCGAGATGTTTTGTGTACAACCAGCTTAAACATTATAGAACAAAAGAACCAAATACGCATACCTGCACAAATAGAAATACAAAAGCCCTTTAACATGCAGCTCTTCCATGCACAGGAGTCGGAATTCCCCTAGCAGATAAGCACATGGAGAAATCCTGTGACTAACTAATAACTGATAGTTCTAATATTTACAATAGAAAATTCTGAACTTGTCAAAAGAAATGTATGTATTAAAACATAAACATTCACAGCTGCATGTGCTTTCAATTATTTTATGAATATCAAAAAAAACCTTAGCTTAACCAAGAGTAAGAAACTTTCCTACCTCTTCTCAGGCAGCCTAGCAACTGAGAGTAGTACAGTAATGATGTCATAGAACACTCTCTTAAAGCAACAGTACAGGTAGTAGTCTTTACCAAAATAAAATAAAGTAATACAATTATTAAAATGTAACAAAAAAAGGATTCTTCCCCAACATAGTGGGAATTTAGAACAAGCAAACACGGATGACCGATGTAGAATCAATAGTGATAGTTTGTGGAGTTATCTTAAGAACTAAAAGAGTAAGAAAAAGAAAAGGCGGTGGATGAAAGATGATGGGAGCAGCTGCTCTATTTGCTGCACTATGGTGACTGTGTTTTTTCATAGTTAACATTTTTAACTGAATAAACATAAAAATGACCTTTAGATTTAATAATAAACATTTCCACATATTATCTCCGATATCCACCGGATTCTCAGTTGCCCGATATCTCAGCTGTATGGGATTCTATTCTGTTCCTACGTCACCGCGCTTTTTGATTGGCTTCCTGTCACATTCAACAGGCTGTATTCTCGTTCCCAGTCAGGAAAAACCCCACAGCCTGCTATAAAAGGGCCAAGACAACCCAAATAGGGCATATTCAGTATTTAGTGGGAACACCAACATGCAGAAGCCTTATCTTACTGTTCATCCCTCCTCCACCTCTCCCGGGCCGCAACAAAATGTCCAAGTCTTGACCGGTCCGCTGTAACAAAACGGTTGGGGACCACTGATTTAGCACATGCTAGTGGTGGACACAAAGGATCAGCACTTTTACTTGTCGCGGCTCCCTCCCACATTACTGTTACAGTTACCGTTCGAAAACTACCGTTATCAGTTCTGTTCAATCTAATCTTGCCAACTTTTTCTTTTTCAACTGTAATAAATGTGATATTCAATTATGACTCAGATTTTGGGTGTCCGGCCCCCTGCTGCTGCATTGTTGTGGAAAACCTGGAGCAGCAGAGATATCTGTGGCTTATATGTGTATGTTTACTGGTTTAAAAAAAAACGTTGGGGTTGTGGTTTATAGTCCGGTGCAGCTCATAGTTCGGAAAATACGGACTATAATCCTTCCTGGATTTTTTCTGTGAAGAACCCAGAGTGGGTTATTTGATTGTGCTTTCTGGAAAACAATATATTTTTACATTTAGGCACTCCTGCAATCGTCACACTTTTTCTGTTACAAACTAACTCCGGCCCCCCACCAGAGAAGGAAAAAGTTATGTGGCCCTCACAGGAAAAGGTTTGGGGACCACTGCCATAGAGCAAAATGAAGGTGAAACTGAGCTTTGGCACCAACTCCCACTCTTAAACAAAAATAAATGTATTTTAAATAAACCCCTCCCCCTCCTACTTAATCAGTGTAACAGAAAGAACAGGGTGTTAGCTGTGCACTGTGGGACAGTACTGAAAATAGCAAATGTGAGTCATAACTGGATACAGTGACATATGTTTCATCAAGTGTACCTGCCAGGAGTCTTCAGAAAATGTGCTGAGCTGTATTTTCTAGTTGGACATCACCATGCAAAAGAAATGCATTTATAAATACACTTATAAATGCATTATAAGTGTATTGCATTTATATATATGTATTGTATTATACATTTACAATAATATATATATATATATATATATATATATATATATACATATATATATATGGAAGAGATAAAGGCCACGGATGTTAAGACTCAAGTCCATGCATGGAGGGTTCCATCCCAAATGCAGCACCCTGAGATTGTACACGAGCCGTAAGGAAGGAGGCAGAGGACTAGTGAGTGTGAGAGCCACTGACCAGGATGAAACAATACATTAAGGACAAAGCCTCAAAGGACGATGTACTCAGCGAATGTCTCAGGCAATGGAGAAAAGAGGACGAGATGCTAGACGTACCATCATAGGACAGTCCAGCACACAACAGCAGGGTGAAAGATGCTGGCAGGGAAAGCGTACATGGGAAGACCGAGTGGCAGGCATAGTGTACAGGAACATCTGTGCAGAATATGGACTGGAAGCCCTGAGATCAAAGTGGGGAACAACCCCAAAGGTGGTGGAGATGGAGAATGACTGAGCTAATGTTGGGTACCAGGTTGTGGGGTTAGTGTTTTTTCCTTTTCAGCATCACCTACCATCGAGAAGAGGGTGCCAGTGGGTTGGATCTTGTGAGGAGGGTGTGCTGACAGGTGCAACAGGACACACCTGATTGACATCATCATCTCCCAGGAGGAGTATAAGAGCTGCGGGCTTCCAGCACTTCTCTGCCAGAGTGTTGCCTTTAGTGGTACTTCAGCCCCTGAGTAGTTATTCAGGACAGTTTCAAGGTGATCTTCTAGTAGCCTTCTTTTGACCAGTCTCTTGTTGCTTTTTTTCAGGATGTCTACCAGTGTCTCCAGGGAAGCTTTCCCCAAAGCCAACTAGCCTGGAATTACCCCTTCTTGTGACTCCTCTCTAGCTGGAAGCCCTCCGTTGTTGTTCTGTGCCTCCACTCCAATCCACCTGTCCGTCCTCCAACGCCACGTCCGCCGTCGGCCATCCAATGCCCTCTTCTTCACTTGGTACCCACTCCCCTCCGCTGAACTTAAACCTGCTACTTCAAGTAAGCACTACTATTTCCAGAAGTATTGTCATTTCGCAACGTCATTATACTCACCATCTCCCTTCTTGCCTGCAGTCGCCCCAGAGAGTTCCTGGACACAGTCATCCCTCCAGTGGCTATTTAACTACTTGTACATATTGTAAATAAATTATTGCATTTAGTTTATCTCTCCGTGTGTGTTCCTGCATGTGGGTTCGAAACATTAAACCCACCATGACACTAAGATCATGTGGGACTTCCAGATCCAGACAGACAAGATGGTAATGGTGAACCAACCGGACATTGTGATGGTGGATAAAGAACAGAGGAAAGCCGTTGTGGTGGATGTAGCAATACCAAGTGACTACAACATCAGGAAAAAGGAGCATGAGAAACTGGAGAAATACCAAGGCCTCAGGGAGGAACTGGAAAAGACCTGAAAGGTGAAGACCACAGTGGTGCCTGTGGTCATCGGGGCCCTTCGGGCAGTCACCCCCAAACTGGAACAGTGACTAAAACAGATCCCATGAACAACATCAGACATCTCAGTCCAGAAACGTGCAGTTCTGGGCACATGCAAGATACTGCGCAGAACCATAAAGCTCCCAGGCCTCTGGTAGAGGACCCGAGCTCAGAGGAGGAAAGAGACCACAGGCAGAGGGTGAGAGGGGAATTTATATATGTGTGTGTGTGTGTGTGTGTGTGTGTGTGTGTGTGTGTGTGTGTGTCAATTTACAAACACACACACACACACACACATGTTTGCGTGGCTATCTTTGTGGAGACTTTCCATTGACTTCCATTCTTTTCTACAGCCTAAACCACAGGTGTCAAACTCCAGTCCTCAAGGACCACTGCCCTGAAACATTTAGATGTTCCTCTGCTGCACTACACCTGAATAGAATAATTAGGTCATTAGCAAGGCTCTGGAGAACTGATCTACACAAGAAGGAGGTAATTAAGCCATTTCATTCCAGCGTTTTGTACTTGTGGTACATATAAAAACTGCAGGACAGTGGCCCTTGAGGACAGGAGTTTGACACCCCTGACCTAAACCTTACCCATACCCCTAACCCCATCCATTACACACCTAATCCTAACCAAAACACAATTCAAATCTTAGTCCTAACTCTGACCCCTGACCCAAAAACAGAGCGCTTCCCCTTGTGGGTACCAGGCTTCAGTCCCCACAAGGACCAATGGGTCTCCACAATGTAGTATGTGTCAGGAAAATGGTCCCCACAAGGTATTATAAACAAAACAAATGCACACACACACTAATTACTTATTGGTAATTTTTATCAGCCTGCCACTGATTCACCTTAGCTCCATGCTAAGCCTAAAAGCCCAAACAAACTCTGACATCAACCCTTTACAAAACTCCAACATATAGGTCCTTCTAAAAAAAATTTCATATTGTGATAAAATTCATTATTTTCCATAATGTAATGATAAAAATTAAACTGTCATATATTTTAGATTCATTGCACACCAACTGAAATATTTCAGGTCTTTTATTGTTATTGTACTGATGATTTTGTCATACAGCTCATGAAAATCCAAAACCCCTATCTTAAAAAATTTGCATATTTCATCCGACCAATAAAAGAAAAGTGTTTTAATACCAAAAATGTCAATCTTCAAATAATTATGTTCAGTTATGCACTCAATACATGGTCAGGAATCCTTTTGCAGCCTTCAATATGGCGTGGCATGGAGGCAATCAGTCTATGGCACTGCTGAGGTGTTATGGAGGCCCAGGATGCTTTGATAGAGGCCTTAAGTTCATCCAGAGTGTTGGGTCTTGCGTCTCTCAACTTTCTCTTCACAATATCCCACATATCATTACATTATGGAAAATAATGAACTTTATTACAACATGCTAATTTTTTGAGAAGAACCTGTATGTGGAAAACTTCTTTATTGCCTTTAATGAACTTATATCTCTCATATGCATTCAAAATGAGTGTTTAGTAGGTAGATTTCAACATCCAGGTTGACAAGCCCGAAGACATAGGGGCAAAAAACTGTGATATTCTTGATAATTTTGTTTTGACTCAACATGTAAAACAAGTAACACACTCTCGAGGACACACACTGGACCTGATTATCAGCAAGGGTGTCAATATTTCCAATGTCTCTGTAACTGATGTCACCCTGTCAGATCATTTTGTTGTTATCTTTGAAAGCACAATCAGCATTGACTCACTTAGCCAAAAAGCCACTATCACAAAACGTTCTTTCACAGACAACACAGCAGAAACATTTAATCAAATCTACTCTACCTCCCCGTCCTTAAGTTGTAGATAAATTTCATTCTAAGATTTCAGATATAATCAGGGGTAAAAGTAGTTTTAAATTCTTGGGGTTAGTATGACAATTCTTGGGGGTACTGTGAAGCTTTTTTTCCCCCTAGAAATGTAAACATGCAACGCTTAGCCAGGTGGCGGGGCTAGTAAAGCATGGCGGGCCGCCAGGCTTATAATACACTGGGGGAAACCCTGTATATATTTATATATTTATATATATATTGCTTCTTTGAGTGCTTTGGAGTTTCTGTGGTGATACATTTTTTATTGCGAAGCGATAAAAGCTTGGTAGCTCTTGAATTGCTACAAAATAAAGCTGCATTTCCTCTCTCAGCCCACTGCTGCAATGTTGACACCTTGAGATGCCATGAGACATCAACAAGGGTGTCAATATTTCCAAAGTCTCTGGAACTGATGTTGCCCTGTAGGATCATTTTGCTATTATCTTGGAAAGTACAATGTCCGTTGACTCACTTGGCAAAACAGCAACTATAACAAAACATTCGTTCACAAACAACAGAGCAGAAATGTTTAATCAAATCTATTCTTTATTGCCCTAAAGCTATAACGATGTAGATAACTTCCACGTTCAGATATTGATTTCATTGCCCCCATTAAAGGGAAGGTTGTGTCTGGTAGGAATAAGTCTCCATGGAAAAATGCACAAACATTTAGATCTGTGAGACAACTTTACCATAGGACTGAACGTAAATGGTGTAAAATTCAGCTTCACGTTTATTATGAAATCTATAAAGAAAGACTGTAAAGCTATCACTCAACAGTAAAACATGCCATAGAAACATTCTTTGCATAAATCATGTTGAGGAAAAAATGACTATTTCTAGTGTCTAATTCAGTTTAGTTTTTTAGAACAAATTTCTTAGTTTTGAGTAGGTTTGTCTGGGTGGTTTTGGGACATTTAAAACTTATGCTTGAAGAAGAATTGAAACAAAGGAGGTCTGCAGGAGAACTTTTGGCTTGGACTCCTGTGATTCTAACACAAAAGACAGGAGGTCGTAAATTAACATGCAGGGAGCCAGACGGCAACATCATTTGAAATTCTCTTGGGAAACAGGAACTCAGGCAGCTCACGGAGGTTATAAACTGTTTAAAGCATTAACTTTTAATTTGTAAAAGATTTCTCCTAGTTATTGCATGCTCTGACTGAAAATTATGATATTTTAGTTTAGAATTAATTTTGTGGATGATAAATGTATTTGAAAATATTGTGTTCTGTATTAGAGAATTGTTTAAGATTGTTCAATGTTTACTTGAATATTGGATTAGAAAAACAGCAATTGTACATTATTATTTTCAGTGGATGTTATGTATATTGTTTTTCAGTTTAATATCGGGACGGATTTTGGAGAGGCTGTCCAAAATAACATAGTATCTTAGGAGATAACTTTATATTGAAGTAAAGGGTTTGTCTCTAGCAAACCGGCACAGAAAATCTGAATGTTCACAGCTATCTGTGAAATTCCTTAATCTGTTTCTCTTTGCCGAGATGGCTGGAAGCTGAAGACCAGTAAGAAAATAGATGTAAATAAGTTGGTTGTAAAATTTAACATGACTTGATGAAATAGTCTAACAATAGTTTTAGAATTTAGAAACTTATTCTGGCTTATTGACCTTACTTTTAGTCTAAAGTGAATTGTTTTATAAGATCTCAGATCAGCCCTTTTTATGTCGGGACACCAGCAGTGGAAGTTCCAGCTGTTTTACACGACTCTGCAAGCGTTTGGTATATTTTGAGTGTACTAATTCTGTCATAGAATTATTTAAAAATATACTTTTAATATACTTTAAATATATTTTAAATATACTACTAATATACTATTAGTAATGTATTTAAATTACTTCATTTTTAGTTTTGATTCACTGCTATTGCTAATAAAGTACATTTTTAATTACTCATAATTCACCTTTATTCCTACTTTCCTATTTTGTACATTACATGCATAACTACACTACAGTATTTATATTGTTTTAGGCTACCTCTTGTGTAATTAATGGAAAGATTAATTACACAAGAGGTTCAAGGTTATTCAAATATTTTGTTTTATTATATTTTTAAATTGTCCAATTTTACTCAACTTTATGAAGTTTACATAAATTATCAGTTTACACGTCAAAAGTGTCACACTTAAAAATTTAAGTGTGACAAAAAAACATGAAAGTTATTAAAGAACAAAAATTATACTTACGCTGTGCTTTCAATATATTACCATTTTGGTAACACTTTATTCATTAATAAAGTGTTAGGGTTAGGGTTAGGATGTGCATAAGACTGACATGACACTGTCATAAACATAACACTTGTCATCCAACTTTTAAAGCAAATTCTCATTAAAATTGTCATTATTTACTGAATGGCAATCATGCTGTTGAATGTCAGCAGTATGTTTGAACATACCAATATACTGTTGGTAGTGACAAAAAATATATTGGTAGTGAAAAAATATATATCCTAACAGGAGTGATGATCTACAACAGAACATTCCCATTCACTGCACCTTACAGACCTGGACAGATCACCAGTCCAGGTCTGTAAGGTGCTGACCTAAAAGTCAACAACAAATAAAATGTATGAATGAGAAATGTTAGATTAACAAGGAGAAAAATTCTGTCAAGTTATCTTTAAATCAAATCATGTTTATTAAGCACTTGGTGTTGGTAACACACCAGGTTTTGTTGTTGAAAATATAGCTAGCTGGTCAGTAAAAAAAAAAAAAGTAGTCCTTCCACAAGGAAGACGATGTGGAGGTTCCTCCTTAGAGCTGGTTGGTGGTCTCGTGTAGTCAGAGCCTCTTCTGACAGGAAGGTTTTTAGGTTTCCTAACACCTGATTTCTTTGGCTTCCTCTTTCATCTTCATTTGCTTAGACTGCAAACATATGTAGAAGATAAAAACATTGATCAACGAACTATAACAACAACCTCACAATATCAAAGTCTCTCTGTCTTATGGAGCTTAATTAAAACCAGGTTAAGTTTATGAATAAAAGCATAAGTCGCAGCAAACAGCTTCCATGCATTTATAACATGAAGCTGAATGATTGCTAATAGTAATAATCACATAAGTCACAATAAGATTGATAAAATAATTATGAAACCAACGTAAGTTATCTTTACTGCACTGTTTAATATTAAATGAAGATAATTAAGCAAACTTACCACTAGCTAGCAACACGTTAGCAGCCTTCGTCTATTCGGGCTCCTTTTGTGACACACATTTCAATCACATTGATTGTTGTCCAGTTGTGTTGTTGTCTAACTCGGAGTAGGACGTCACCAGCTTGAATTTACCTAAATTAGTAACTATTGTCAAGGCCCTCTCTACTTTTAAGGCAGTAAAAATACTTTTATGCGAGTAAAAATGGCGAATTTGAACAGCGTCTGTTATCTAGGGGTTGAACGACTACATATTTTTTAAGGTCGACTACATCATGACAATAGTCGAGTCGATGTCGACTAGTCGCGGTGACGTCATAGTGACGTAAGCGCAAAACCCTT
>CAEGAF010149125.1:0-21497 GCA_903067075.1 Micropoecilia bifurca
TGTGTGTGTGTGTGTGTGTGTGTGTGTGTGTGTGTGTGTGTGTGTGTGTGTGTGTGTGTGTGTGTGTGTGTGTGTGTCAGAGAGAGAGAGAGAGAGAGAGAGAGAGAGAGTTTGTGCAGATAAAATAAAAGTGCACTTTTGTGGAAGTGCACTTCCAAAAGTAAATGATTGTATTATCCAAATCTACAGGTTTAGAGGGATATTCCATATTAAATTTAGATATGGTTTTACAAAGTATTTCATAAATCAATGCTTTTTGAGGCACATTTTTTCATTTTACTTTTTGAACATGGACAAATATTGTTTAGTTTGTGCTGTAGATAATAACCACATTAACATAATTTTCCCCCCTAATTGTTTAAAGGGAAATTCAGAATATGGAAACTATTCTTCAATAAACAGCATGCGTAACATAAGGACACGTACGTTGTACCTGCTTCAGTGCTGTTTGTTTTGATCATAGCTAATGGGTGTCAGAAATATGTAAGTAATTAAGTAATATGTGAAATGTGATGCGGAGAAATGTGATCTCTTGTAAATCTATAAATAATGAAACTCCAGAGAACAAATAACATAAACTACAATTGACAATGGTAATGACTGAATTAAAGGACACATTTTTTTTCTTCCTGTCTTAATTTAAATGAGATAAACATCTTGGCAGAATTACCAGAACTATTTCTATTAGCTAAATACCAGAATAATAGAAGAAAGAACATGTGTGAGATTTAATTCTTAATGTCTTCATCATAGGGTCACGTGCATTTCTACAGTATATGGCAGCATTATCTTTGGTCAAGCATTCTGGGTTTCCTTCCACAAGCTTCTGTCAATAGTTTAGTTGGAGTTGTGGCCCATTCCTCCTCTCAGAACTGCTGTGACTCAATCAGGTTTGTAGGCCGCCTTGTTCACATACAACTTCTCAGTTCTGCTCACAAATTGTCTAAAGCATCGTGATCTGTCCTGCCTGATGGCCACACCAAACATCTCTGTCTGTGTGTTGAGAGCTAATGTCTATTCTTGAAGACCCATTTGCGCCTGAGCATTAACTTCCTGGCTGATGTCTCAACACGTTGCTTCTACATTTGCACATAATGTTCTTTCAGTTTCAAATTGTGGTATTGGGTGTGTTATATTATCTCTACATTTTTAAATACCGTGATGCAAAGATTTGCATGTTTCTGTGTGTGTGTTTCTATCTCTTGTTTGCATGTTTTTATTTGATTTGTGTAAAGGTCTGTGCCGTGTTGCTCACATCTGAGTAAAATGTCATGAAAAAAGTTCAAAAATAGAACAGTGACCATCTTTTTAACTCTATGTAAAATACTCTCAACACTGGCGCCGGGTGTAACGCTCCGATCTGAATCACACGGAAATGCAAATGTTTCATTTAATCCCCTTCCGCTTGTGAGCTTATGTGGGACATTTGAATAATACCTTCCTTAGATACACAACAAAATGTATTTTTTTTTCTCTTTTTTATCGCAGAGATCAAGTCAACCTGAGCATGTTCCTGCAAAGCAGATGGTAAAAAGTTCATTTCATTCAGAAATCAGATACGAAGCATTTTGAGGGGAGGAAGCCAAGCTAGTAATGCATTAATAATGCTCTTTAAAAGCATCTCCAAGGTGCAAGTGATGTTAACAGAGAGGGACAAAGCACTCTATTGGCTCGGCTTCAGTGTATAACTGTAGGTGTGTGTGTGTGTGTGTGTGAGAGAGAGAAAGAAAAAAAAAGAGAGAGAGAGAGAGAGAGAGAGAGAGAGAGAGAGAGAGAGAGAGAGAGAGAGAGAGAGTTTGTGCAGAGCATGAGTCACCCTGGCTGTCTGTGATTGGATGGTAGTTTATCGGTGAGGGAGGGGCAACAGTGCCTTAGTGTCTGTCAATCTCTCCTCTGGTTCATTCATACATTCATCTGCAGCATCATAGAGAGAGACAGAGGAAGTGAGCCAGAGCCTCTCATTCATTCATAAAAAAAAAAAGTGAGCTCATTCATAAAAGCTGCTCAGTCGTTCCATGCCTCAGATAGAAAACCCTGGCAGTGGGGTAAACTGACTGTGAAAGTGTTCAGTCCGGAGGTTTGAGACTTTACTCGGCATGACAGCAGCGGAGCAGACAGGATTGTAATCTACACAGGACAACCCCAGACCCGTGAGGGTGAGTTGAATTTGCTGTGATGTGCGGTGGGAATCACATCTGATGAGCTGATGATTCTCCTCATCTCCAAAAGCAACACAGGGATACATTTGTAAAGAGCAGCTGCACACAAAACTAAAACTTTGTTGCTTTTCTCAATTTTTTGAGGGGGGATTGAGTCATTAATGTTATCAGCTCCTTCTTTTCTTCTTTCCTCCAGTTCTCCAGTGCCCTGATTATGCGGGAGCAAACCATACCCAAGTTCAAACCACAGACAGGACTCCTACCAGGTGGGTCTCTTTTAACCACATTTAATGAGAAGACATTTTCTGATCATTCACATCTTTACACTTTTCTCCATCGTCTGCAGGTATGCTGAAACGCACCAAATACAGCCGACTGCGCAACGATTCCTTGACCTCTTTGGAGGATCAAACTGAAAGATTGCTGCCCTCGAAGAGGGACCTTTGCCTAGACTCTGATTTTGCTCAGCTTGACCCTGGGACTCCATCCCCCCATGGATCATCCACCCTGAGGAACTTCATCCCCCGTGTGGCCAGCATCCGGCTGCAAAGTCCCAACTGCCTGAGGAGAGTCCTGAAGGGACAAGCGAACACAATCAGAACTGTCGGTAAACAGGACGACAGAGCAGACTGGAGCTCTTCCCTCGGTGGAAGAGACCTGATTCACCCGGCTCTCCTCTCCACGAGGCGTCCCATCACGCTGCACCGGATGACCAGCCTCCCCTGCGCCCCATGCTCACAGCAAAGTGACGGGCTCTGCCGCTTGAAGACGGTAGACGACTGTGCAGCGGTGAGGACATCGAACAAAGCAGTTCGTCATCACGTGAAGGTATACTTCTAACCCCTCTCCATGCCTGCACACGCAAAATCTAGCTACAACTAATGCTGAGGAGAGTTTCCATTCCATGTTTTTGGGCTTGAGCATCACCACAGGTTCTCTATGTGAAGCACGGTTGAGTTTTCTGGATGTCTGTGTCTGTTGGGATCAACAGTTTTCGGACAATCGGACACAAAGGAAGCACACAGACCCTTGTCTCGTTCTGCTCTTTCCACACTATCATGCTCACTTTCATACCCCCCCTCCAGTTCTCACATACAGCTTCCTGTGTAGGCAGTAATGACTCATCCTGGCTCTCTGCTCCTCTCTAGATCAACTCTGCTTGCTTGCTTGTGTGTGTGTGTGTGTGTGTGTGTGTGTGTGTGTGTGTGTGTGTGTGTGTGTGTGTGTGTGTGTGTGTGTGTTTGGTATTAGCAGGGCTCATGCTGTCCCATAAACAGAGGTGTGTTTTTGTGGGTGATTAGGAGCAGGACTTCTGACCGACAGTGGAAAAGAGAACGGACTGTCTAGCTGTCCTCAATAAACAAGCACACACACACACACACGTATCACACTTCGGCCCACTCACCCCACCCACATGTACACTTATTGATTTGAGCTGGGTTCGCATCAATGGATTTACTCACCCCAGCTTCGGCCTATAGGGCCTGTTTTGTTCGAACTCCTGACCAATGGGAGAAAAGTGCAAAAAGTGAGCAAATTGTCGCCTGGTTGCATCAATATCTTTACAATCATCTCCACGTATTTACAGTCAAGTTGTGAAATCCGCTGTTTAATGACACTGTGGACATATGCAGTGGATTTATAGGACAGAAAGTCGCAGCGGCTCTGTTTAATGCTGTTTTCTATCCTGTTTCTGTCTATGTAGTAACTGGTGTTTGGTTTATTTATTTGTGTTTTGAAGTACATGGGTAGTGTGGAAGTGGTCCAGTCCATGAGGACACTCAACTTTGATACAAGAATGCAAGTCACACGGTACGATAACACACCCGTGGCAAAGATTGTGAACACTTACATAAATATGTATTCTCCTTCTTTCTTTCATACTTTCTTTCTTTCTTTGTTCCTTTCTTTCTTTCTTTCCTTCTTTCTTTCTTTCTTTATTTCATTTTCCGTAAACCTTCAAAACACTCAAAAACTTTCTTTCACAGTTTTGTATGAGTTTTCAAGAAAGTAATGAATTTAGTACCATTTGGAATAAGAACCGTGACAACAAAGTGTGTAAGAAGTGATGTTCTGCGTAGGTTTTCTGGATGTGCTGCTTATAGGAGCCCCTTCTAATATCTGCTTAATTGTCCCTTGATCGAAAGTCTTTGCACTCATCATTATTCTGGATGGATGTGGGACTTCAGTCTCTGCCTCTAAATTGTTCCACACATTTCCAGTAGAGTTTCCAGTATCTGTTTCTGTCAATGGCCTTCTCCAGTTCAGCAAACCAATTTTTTATGAAGGGGGCATTTATTTTGGATTGGTTGGTTTTCTGCTCTTCAGATTAAAGGTATCTCCAGCTTGCTGCTTTCTGGAGGACTGTACACTTCATTTGGCCCACTTGAGAACAATCAGAGTATTTCCTTGGGTCTCTAAGATTCGGTTTTGCTTGCTAATGGAAACAAAGCTGTTCCAGAAGTTTCAATCAGTTCAATCAGTTTATGATTGACTGGACCCTTTCAGCGGTCTCTGGGTTTTTTTTTCTGGACTTCTTCAACAACTTAATTTTGTCTGAGGATGACAGGATTTGGGTCACGTGTTTGCAGCATGTCAACAAGACAATAATTCCAAACACATTAAAACATGTTTGGCTTAAGCAGACTAGCTTCTGGCTCCGACCTATTGCAAATGAAACTGACTACATTTAAAAGCTGGCACGGTGACAGGAAGCCAACGAATTTCATAGAGCTCTACCATTCTGCCAAGAAAAGCGTCAACAAATGTGACCGTATCTATCCCTTAGCCGTTTTCTTAGCGGTACAAATTTAAAGTAAAAACTGCCTTTCTTAAGCTTTGGGTGGCTTGTTTTAATTTCGTGACAAAGGCCTGTAATTGCAAATGCAAATAAGGCAGATTTTTGAAGTATGCAATATGGTATAATCAACAGCCATGAAGTTGGAGAAGCTCAAAGGAGAAAAGATGTTTTCTCTGTCAGTAATGTGATTTAGAGTTGTCCACATAGACGGACAGGAAGAGGTCACGGTGAGGTCTGGAAGTACAAGTAATCATTCTGAGAAAAGAGCTTGAAGGATTCCAGAAAGTCTGATTTCATTGCTGAAAAGCAGGGAAATTCAGCAGACATTTTCTGCATTTTTACATTAGAACTATCTAAATTCAAGAGTATGATTTTTACATTTTTTTTCAAATCAATAGTTAATGAAATGCTTGTGTACTTTAAAAACAAATCCAGCAAAGAGATAAAGACCGTGTGGTTTGAAAGAAACAAGAGTTCTTCAAATTAAGTATTTCGAAAGACAAAGTCAACATATAGTTCTACTGGAGACACGTTGAAAAACACTTTGAGTTATTTATCCTGCAAAGTTAAATGCTATCACAAAAGGGAAGAAAGCTGAAGACCAAAATAAGCATAAAAAGAGGAACGTTTAGGCACAAATATAAGGCATTATTGATATATTTGCTAATTTTGTGCATGTGTTTCAAAAGAGTAGAGAAGTCCCTTTCACTCCAAGCTCGACGTTATATTTGCCAAAGCGGGCATGTGTAGCTTATTTATTTTTCAAAGAGGGGAAATTAGATTAAATGTATAATGTTTCATAAACCGGGGCTTTCTCATCAACATTTGGTATTGACATCTAGTGCAGAATACCAACACACAGCAACCTCTGTTAACAACAGCGCTGCTGAGTGATGGGCCAGAAAATCCAATTAGATGAATTTCCTCCTAATGATCTCTCATAGTCTTATTAAAAAGCGAGCTGGAGAGGGAGAACACATCCATTACATGAAACCCGTTTTCAAGGAGGAGAGATGTTCTTCCAGGAAAACAACCTCGTTGCCTACACAGTTATGTGTGTTTTTATTGCCTTTGCATTTCTGACCCGAGCATTTGCCCCCAGAAATTATCTGGAAATTTGATTGGAGCTTTGTAACGTCTTCGGGGAACACATTTTCGCCGCAGTAAAACAAGAATCCAGTTATATGTAACCTTCTTTTTACTCTTGATCTCAATTTTGTATGAAAAATTAACCTATAAAATAACACATATAAAATAACAAAATGTATTACAAACAAACACACACACAAAGAAAAATCTCAAGTCGGCCATGGATCCTGTTGGATCCTGCTTCACTGCAGACGCAGCACCAGTCCACCTGTCGATCTCCTGCTGCATTTTGTCCTCGTTTGTGAACAAGACCCTGAGATACTCAAACTCCCTCACTAGGAGGTGGACCATGTCCCCATCCCTATCCTTTTTCGGCTCAGGATTCCTCTGATTTGGAGGCGCTGATCCTCATCCTGGCCACTTCATACTCAGCTGCTCACCACTCCACAGAAAGCTGGAGGTCGTGACCCGATGAAGCCAGCAGGGCAACATCATCTGCAAAAAAAGCAGCAGTGCAGTCCTGCTCCCCCCCACTGACATGCCGGGTGGTATTTCACATTTTTTTGGTAAGCTGTGTGCAAATAATTGCCCGCATCTTTCTGTTCCTTCTTCAGTCCGCAGTTTAGTGAAATATTAAACACCGTTTTCCTAAACTGTGATGCATTTTGATTTGCTAGATATCTAGGAAAACCTCATGGCATCACTCTGATCCACTTAAGTGGGTCCAGATGAGTTTTGTGTTGTGCAGAAGCCTTGTACAGGCCTCATGTAATTAGATTTTTTCCCCCTGGAATCTTTAAATTATTTAATGCACAGTGTTCCCAATTTGTTAGCAAATATTTCAGTTAGTTGTTAAACTGTCAACATAGTACAAGTGTGCGCCCGAACGCATGCGTGTTTCTCTACAGCGATTTTGAACTAATTCCTTATTTTTTTACTCCTTTTAACATACTGCTGCAATTTTGGAACTATTTTCTATTATATTTAGAGTTTTATCTTGATCACGAATCACTTTAACTTCAGTAAAATAGTTTCTATTAAGAACAATGTTTTCCAGAACAATAGTGATGCATGAATCAATTGATCAGAGTTTGGAATGAAGCTGTGAATTTCAACCATTTTTTAATTATCCAACAAACAACGGGAGCTTTGATGCATTTTTGTGAGTTTAATTAAAAAATAATAATCTAAAGATTAGAGACATAAAATTT
Organism: Micropoecilia bifurca; assembly: GCA_903067075.1. Taxonomy (NCBI): domain Eukaryota; kingdom Metazoa; phylum Chordata; class Actinopteri; order Cyprinodontiformes; family Poeciliidae; genus Micropoecilia; species Micropoecilia bifurca. The sequence goes on from CAEGAF010149125.1 coordinate 7,260, forward strand.
GAACTTATGCTGCACTGAATGTTAACAAGCTTTTACAATTTGGCTTTACAATTTACAACTTGTTTTTGTTCAGTAAAGTTTGAGTTAAATCCTTTAATTTGATCTTTACTGAGTGGGGCCTTTTTCACCAAGACTAAATGTTTGAGTTATTTAGCCTAAAATATTAATTTTAGATAAAAATTAAAATAAGACAAATGAATTGTTTTGAAACCATATGCAATTTTAGCTTCTGAAATGTGGTAGATTTGCAATATAATACATTATTCTTACATTCTTTTTATAAAGTAGGATTTTATTTCACACTACTATAAAAAATTTTATTTGTGCTCTTCATCTGTCTAAACTACTATCAGGAGCAAATGTATCCCTGCTTACACTGGTTGCTCATAATGTGGTTTTCCTCCATTTGTCACATGCATCACAAGTCACAGGACGCACCGAATCCCTTCTTTACAAAGGTATCTCTGTGCTTGTGCTCTCGACTGTGTACATGCTTAAAATCTGCGTTTGTGTGCAGGGAGGCAATAAGCAGACTGTGTGAGAGGACTTCAGTGAAATCTTTGCTGAAAAGCAGGAGGGTAGGTGCAGCGTAAACAAGCGGGGAGAGGATCCAGGTGACGGATCGGTGGAGTAACTGGGATTCTTGTCGTCATCAGCCTCCGTGTAAAGGGGTTTCTGCTGTTTTGGGTCAGATCAACATGCAATTTTCTGGGAGCAGAGCCATCCTCACAGTGTCCACAGACAGTCTGTCTCTGATCACAGCCTCCAACTTACAGGTAACAACCAAAACCACGTTGAACATCCTTGATATATATATATATATATATATATATTTTTTTTTTTTAAATTTGTTTATGTATTTATTCTTTCTAACACAACTCTTTGCATATTTTATTTATTTATTTATTCTTTCTAACACAACTGTTTGCGTTTCCCTCCCTTCTCTTCCACAGATGATTGTCAACCACCCCATGCAGGGCATTTCATTTGCCTCTGGAGGAGGAGACCCAGTATGTTTTTTGTTTTCAAATATTCCACATGAACAAACATTTTCAGGTTAATAGCAATGCAAAAAATTTACCACAATGTATTGTATTGAATATGCTATTATTTTAAAATGTAGAATTAGGTCAGCCAGCTTGAATTAAAATGTCTTTCCTGATTAAATTCATTCTGTTAACTGAGATTGAATTGTGCTAAGACTGAAGATTTAGAAGCTTAGCATGATTTAACCCAGCTTGTTGATTTTCATTATTAAAATCCCAACTATAAAAAAGCTGATTAACACTGAACTTCCTGATATTTCACTTAGGTCAGATCTTTCATTATAATAGATATTTTTAATGCCCTTTTCTCATACATTTACAAAGAAGTTAATGATAAAATATGGTTGCTAGAGGTAAAAAATATATAGATTGTAGATCTTTTACCTCCCTGACTGATTTTCCTGCTACTACAAATCATATGATCCTAAAGCCTGTGGACACAAACCCAGAAAAAAAATATCTGGTCAGTAACTTACAGAGAAATAAGAAAGCAAGAGGGTAGTGTCTGTGGAAAGGTTTATAGCTCTCTGCTAAATTAATTAGCTAAAATAATCCAGAAGTGTGTCTTAAAGATCAGCTTTGGAGCATGAGCTAAGGGGATTAAAATTGTTTGAGCCTTGTTGAAAATATTTTCGGCCGACTCTACTTGAATCAGTATAAAACAAATGACAAGGGATTGATCAGACACATGCACACGGAGGAGTGCGGAGGAAGAGGAGCAGCTTTGAGTAAATAGCGACATCACTAATCAATCTATGCTATCCTATGCAGCAGCTCACTCTGCGATAATGAAGATTCACTCACTGCATGCTCAGCGTAGCTCCATTTAAAACAGTTTCTGTTTAAGTCACCATGTACCTATTTGACCACGAGGGGGCTCTGGTGAGCTGTGTGTGTAGAACACTGTATTGTTTCTTAGTGAGTGTGGAAAACACCTTGACCCATTGAATTTCACACCCTTCATCCTATGACCACCGTATGCACACACAGATAACGTGGGAATAACATCAGAGCCGAATTTAAAAAATTGTAGTTACAAAACAGAAAACTTTGGGTTTTTTGCTCAATGTTCTGGTGGCTGACTGCTATAAAACTAATATTGATGTCTTCTCCTTTACTTTCATCAACACCGGTCTAACTCAGCTCAGGTCCAAAAATCTTAACTATAACCTAAATCTCACTCTACACACTTTACCTCCATCTGCAGATGTCAGACTTTAATGTGACATAATTATGCTTCTATCTATGCCTAATTAAGCCTCTTTAAATGGATTCACAGGACATGTCGGACTATATTGCGTACGTTGCAAAGGACTTCATCAATAAGAGAGGTAGGGCTCACTTTTTAGACCACAATAAGCTCCAGATATTTGAATTATGGGAATGATGCGTCTCCTTTTCATCGTCTGATAGAGTGCCACATCATGGAGTGTCCCCAGGGTCGGGCTGGTGAAGTTATCGGCACCATCGGGCGGGCCTTTGAGACGCGCTTCCGGCAGCTTCTCAGCCAGACATCAACACTCCTCTCCCCAAGGTTATAATGTTATGAGTGAGTCAGCGTGTTTGTCAGACACTGTGACATCTGAACATCACGGATGTGGGTTTTCATTCAGGTCTGTGGTTAGGATATGTCCAAAACGGAGTCCCAAAGAGACGTTGGTGGAGCAGAAGACCAAGCAGAAGGAAGAGGTCGCCGAGCAGCCGGACTACTGTAACGTCATTACAGGAGAAAACCTTTTTTCACTGGTTGGTGGCAAAGAGGGCAAGCAGGTGTCAAAGGAGGAGAAGAAACAGGAACTTGATATTCAGGAGGTAAGAGTGCTTTAAAATATGTTACGTGCTCAGTTGAACTATCATAGACACTCATGAGTCAAAACTGTCTTGGGTCATATTTTGCTCTTTCTAACATTTTGTGACTCATTTTGATGTTTTTTTTCCTCCTGTAATTGACTCCTAACACCATCTATGCTGTAATATATATATTTATATATATATTACTTAGCTAAATAATTGAAAACTAAATACAGCATTTGTCGTCATGGTGATGATTTGTAATTTAGCATGCTGATCTTGAATAAATATCTTTTGTATAATTGAGCAGCTCGGTGACTCAGTTCCCTGATGGAAGCTGCAGGATGTAGCTGAAAGCCCAAGGGTTAGTTTATTCAGCAGCAGTTGAGTAAAAACAAACAGAGAAAAAACAAAGTTTTGTCCTTCAGTTTAAGCGATAGATTGTAGTATGTGAAACATGATCACTTCTGAAACTCTTCATTCTTGAAACAAACTTTAAGAATGAAAAACATACGGTAAATCAGGAAATGTTTCCCTATTTTTAATTGTTCTGAATTAGTTCATTAAACCCACTCATTTATACGATGACACCTCAGGGTTTCCCTGTACAGCCTAACTCCATCTGTGGGTCACCAGGGAAGAACAACTGAACAGGAAATGCCTTTCTCAGTAGTTGGTAATAGAGGACAGTCACTTCCAACAATCGCTGTGAGAGTTGAATCAGCGACTTTCCTGTCACGACCTCACATCTCTAACCTTCAGGCCACGGCTCTCGTTACGCTCACAAGCTGCGCACACAGGACACACACACACACACACACACACACACACACACACACACACACACACACACACACACACACACACACACACACACAGTGACAAAGATATTTGTTACATTTGGTTTGCATGACTCATCTGTTGCAGGTCTGCTTGTCTCAGCCAGTGTTGCTGTATGAAAACTATTCCATCAGAGAAGAAACTCCAGCTCCATCTGCAGGTGAGTGTCAGAGATGAGGCTGCAGGAGAGACAGCACCGTCCTCCTGTGAACCGGTTTACACGGGACTGACTCATAGAGAAGTCTCCAAACACCTTTACAACATTTTGCTTCACACTCATAATCTTATTCTTAGACACTTAAGGAGCAAATAAATCAAGTCAAAGGTAGAGTTTGACTAACTTCAGTAATAGGTGGACATCAGTTGGTGTCTGATCTATTTAAACTGCCTGACTAATATGTTAAGGTGCAATCTGCTGTGTACCTTAAAATGTTTTTCATAATTTTACTTAAGTATAGCATTTATTTCTGATTATTTTTTGTAGAATAGTGTCAGTGAGAGTTTATTCATTCACAACTTGAGATAAATCACTGTTTATACAGCCGCTGTGAGTAAGTGATGCACACTTGAGATTTAACAGGGAAGCCCGGGTTAGTGTTAGTTGATTAAAAGTCACAGTTTCACAATCATATCATAGAACGATATGATTGTGCTTCTTAAACAGGACATAAATTCAACTTTGGTGTATTTACATTTTAATGGCTCATTTTTATTCTTCGGGCGATTGTTTGGGATAGCCCTTCTGGGTGAAATCTGTTTTTTTCTGTTTTGGAATCAACCTACTTCACTGCATTAAAATGAGGCCATCAAAACATAGACATTATTGACTTTAGGTAAAACACTATTTTGAATCCTAAGCAGGCGCTTCAGCTCCTTTACATGAAGTTTTTTTATGCAAGTTGAAACGTGTGTAATGCAGCTAGTAATATCCTGCAAACCTTATATGAATGTACCAATGAAATTCATCTATTTTTTTTCTACTCCATTTCCTCTTGATTTTGTCTCCACCAGACTCTGTGCAGTGTGATGACTGTGGAGAACAACAGTCTCCCCACTTTGGCTCCTCAGTCCAGAGCTTAGTTTACCAGGAAGACTGGTTCCACGGCAGGTGGGGAGAATCATCATGCCAGCAAATGTTCAGGTTTCAGTTTGTTTTTTTTCATGATTTCACAGCATCTCAGTGTCCCTCGTTTCCAGGCTGGACAGAGAACAGGCAGAGTCTCTCCTCACCTGCAGCGGGGACTTCCTGGTCAGAGAAAGTAGCTCGGCCTCTGGTCAATACGTCCTCAGTGGGATGGAGGGCACCACTGTGCGACATATACTGCTGGTGGATTCGCACGGCCAGGTAGTGTGCTGCTGCCCTACCTCTTTAATTCGAACTCATTTTGACACAAAAAAGACATAAACTTCTTTACATTTTATTTGGATTTTAAGTGACATCGCGACACAAGGTAAGGCATAAATATAAGGAAAGCGATATGTAGTTGCAAACCTAAAAAGTTAACCTGACGATCTTAGCTCACCAAGGAGAGCATTAATCGGAAAGGAAGTTAAGAGCGTCATGTCGTATCTGGAGGAGCTGCAGCCACAAGAAGAGACTGCTCAGGTGGGACAATCTGATGACAGGCCAGGTTTTGGTTGCACACTCCACACTTCCTGCATAGCTGATGAGATTGACAAATTGTGGGAAGAAAGCGATAGGAAGTCCTGCTTAAAGTCTATTTTTTACTGCTGTTTGTTGCAGAAACCTAATACTGCACAGTAGCCTAAACTATGTGTGTCACAGTTTAACAGGCTATTTTTAATACATTCTGACACAGCAGGCCCTTTGAGGACATTCATAACCTCTGTGTGGCCCAAAATGAAAATGAGTTTGACATCCCTGCCCTAAACAAAGCAATCCCCATGGTGGAACATAGTGGGGGCAGCATCATGCTGTGGGAATACAAAGTTTAGATGATGACATATTTATGTTTTAGGATGGTCTCTAGACTAAAATGAAACAGAGAATCTTCTTTTCAAGCGCTATGAATACTTCAAGCGGAATAAATATTTTTTGGAGGCGGTGTGGATGTTTTCTTAGTGTTCATCTGTTTTCATGTGATCAGGTGCGAACATGGGACCAGGTGTTCCAGAGCGTCGGTCACCTGGTGCGGTTCCACATGGAGAGGCAGACGCCCATCTTCTCCGGAAGCAGCAAGCTGTGGCTGAAGCAGCCGATCCTGCAATCTCAGTAACACAGAGAGACTATTAAATGTAAATACAAGATCTGGGACCCAAAAGTAAAAAAAAAAGAAAAAAAAAAGAAGAATATTCATTGTCACATTTAGCAGCCTGATCAAATTAAACAAACTGTAAATTCACAGAATTACAGTGAGCTGCGACTTTTTGAGGGCGGAAAAATGTGTGTACAGTTCCTGAGCTTTCTTCCTGTCCATTTGCTTCTGTCCATCATGAGTAAATTGTCACTTCCTCCGTCCCACATTGAGAGCAGCTGCTCGCCTGCGGAGCATCCGGCCTCCTCCATGCAGACTTTGCTGGCATTTAGTCGAAGTTTAAGCACAATCTCTGCTGCCAGGAGGAAATTACCAGAACGCCTGCTTACTTTTCCAAATCATTCTTCATTTTTACGATAAATTTGACCTGTGTTAATTTTTTTTTTGATCTGTTGTTCTGATTTCATATGCCTGATTCACATTATGCTTCAATTTCTCTTTGTGTTAAGAATATAGAAATGACATGTTTAGTTTTTATCAGATAAATGGCTGAGAAATGTTAAGATATTCTGTTTTCTCTGAAGCAAAAATAAATCTAGAGTTATTTTACATAAAACCTTTGCAGTTTCTGTAGTACTTACTCTCATTAATCTTTATGCATTTTACTCCATCCATTCATCCATCCATCCATCCATCCATCCATCCATCCATCCATCCATCCATCCATCCATCCGGCCATCCATCCATCCATCCATCCATCCATCCATCCATCCATCCATCCATCCATCCATCCATCCATCCATCCATTGTATGGAGGGTTTTTAAGGCTTTATCAGTTGAAAAGATGCATTAAGATTAGGAACCAAAAACACACCCCTATACTGACTCATGTTCATAGCAAGAGTTTTTACTGCTGCACCTCTGCAGTTTCTCTACCCATAGAAACCAAAGGACGAAACAATAACTGGAAATGAAATAGCAAACGTATGGATATTGACACTTAGATCTTCACGTTTTCTTTCACTTTTGAGGTCCCGTGGAGGATCAACTCCTCAGAACTCAAACTGCATCTGTGTTTGAGTTCGACTTTAAAAGGTTGCATCAGGGTATGTGGCTCGGTGCTGTTGTAGCCATTGTTGACCACAAGATGGTGCTGTGGGTCTTCCTGGAGCCTCTGACCTGACGGGATATAAAATATGTCTAGTTTGATTGGTCAAATGGCCTCGTGAAGGACTGGCAGTCTGCTGGTAGTTTATCTTTCGCCTGGTGACAGCTGGGATAGACTCCGGCCATTCAGTGACCCCGGACAGGAAAACCGGGTTTAAAAGGGAATGATACATAGAATGAAGCTTGCTGGGGTTTCCTAAACTATTTGTTTTCATTCTCGCACAATGTATATTACGTCTTATTATGAAAAGGAGCCAATGCAAGTTTGCTGAAATGGCAGACGGAGATAAAAACAATAATTCCCTCCGTTTCTGTAGCAAATCTGAGGGTCTGAAGCAGATGTGTGTGAGATGGAGCAGTGAAAACAGCTGGTTAGAGCCAGCCAACAATAGCTGCTGCTAGGCTTTAGTTTTCAGCTGCCTGTTACGTATTCACCTTATAGCAGTAAAAGATGCTAAAGTGTGCTAAAAAAAGCACATTTTAACAGCTTTCATGTGAAGCCTGGGAGGTCTCTCCTGTCCTAATCAGCCTGAGTAAAGCTTGTTAGGGTGAGACCAAAGAAGAACCGACAGCTGATGTTCTTTTCACTGGTAGAAGAAAAGATAAACACTGAAGGGCATCTTAGGGGAAAAAAAACAACAAACACTTGGAGCCTTTCTGTTCTGAAGATGTGAGATGCTATCTATCAGTGCATTTGTAACATCCTCACAATCCCAAACTTGTGGAACGTCTGAAGGAACAGGAAGTGGAGCTGCTTGAAGTGTTATCTCCTGTGTTTCCTACTCATTTAATGCACAATTTCAGTTTCATCACAGTGTGAGCATAATTTGAATTTGTCGGTCCAAAGATCCACGGGGTGTTTCAAGTGTAACGATGAGTCGCCCACAAACACAAGATGTGAAATGAAATGAAGCAGACCGACTGATTCAGTTTTATCCTCCCATATTTTCTCTGAATCACAGGATCCTCTCCCAGAAAGTGTCACCAAGAACAACAATGGCCTCCTCTGTAATGCCATTCTGAGAGGCCTGCATACTGTCACAGCTTGTCGAAGCTGTGAGCTCATTGTTTAAACTTTGACCTCTCATTAATGTCAAAATAACAGCTGGGAAGCAGGGATGCCGGTGCATACGCCATTTTAGACCCTTCATCAGGCTAGGAAAATCTTTTTTATTATTATTATTACAAACCATCAACGTGTTGTAAAGAAATGTAAAAAAAAAATAAAAATTTTGATTAAGCGCTCCTTTCACCCTCCATACTTCACTGCAAGGCTCGTAATCTAAGGTTCCCACTTTTCTTCTGAATGTAACAATGATCATGATGGTGGGCAGCTAGTCACCTAACAATACTTACCCACGCTATATATGATTAAAAACCACTTTACAGCCGCCAAGACAGGGATAAATTGGACAAGCTTGCTCACTTTTACACGCAACAATCCAAAACTATGGGCGACCTTTAAACATGTTCTTTCTTTGGGGAAGAAACTGTTAAACCATTTCTTCTGTAAAACTATAAAACTTGTTTATGGTGAGTTAACTGGAGAAGATTAATAAGCAACGCATGGTGATGGTCACAATATGTATTTTTTATTTGTGTCTACAATACCAAGTAAAAAAAAAACTTTTAAAACTTTTGCTTAGAAGTTTGATATAAGTCATAAAGGCAAAAAAACAAAATCTGAAAGACGAGGAGAGCTCATATGTTGCACCCATGTCTTGTGTCCATTTGTTAGTGTGAATAATTTCCTTGAACCCCATTGGTGACATGAAAACAGGAAATGATAAGCATTCAGGGTAATCTCCTCATTCTGTGGCTTTGGTCAGGAACCAAAACATAAAAGAGCTTGAACTGTTTGGATTCCTTTTGCAGTATCAACTGAACGGCTGATGAGCCTGAGGGCATTAACTTAAAACACACACACACACACACACACACACGCAGAGAGACACACACACACACACACATTTCAAAGAACCATTCCCAGACCCTGAAGCGCCTTAATGGAACAGTTGAAGCCATAAAAAGCACCCCGAGTACAAGAGCATGAAATTGTTTCTCGATTCAATGTTATCAGAGTCACACAGAGTTCAGATCTGGAAGGAAACTAAACGAAACTTGGCTGCGTTGTGGCCGTCACTGCAGCGCTCCACATGCGTGAGCCTCTACAGGCAGTTAAAAGAAGCAGACACTGAGTCATGTGAGGCTCACAAACAAATACACGCAAACAAAAAAAACAACCCTACAGGGTCTCGCGCATGGTTCCGTTTTCTGTTTGCAAATGTCCGGATCCAACAAGGACATGCAGCAGATCAGGGCAACAATGTCTATCTAAAAAAAGCAAATAGCAAGAGTTTTCCAGAGTGAATGCAGGAGAAAAGTTTGCATATATCTGTGTGGAGAGCATCTCTGCTTAACAGAGTTCAACCTTTGGCTGGCGGTATGACCAGCATGGTGGCTTACCTTTGAAACTACTATGTAGGTGTGAAGCTGAATAGAAACACACTCAGCCGAGTCAGATGGAGTCATCTGAAGACCCTGGAGTCTTTTACACTTTCCAAATTTCAGATCTTTCCACTCTTTCTTCAATTCTGTCTTTTCACAAAATAGGTCAGTGTGATTCATGTCATTAGCTCACACCCCAACTGCTTGTGAGTGTAGGTGTGTGTGTGTGTGTGTGTGTAAGTTCAGCTATCAGCAATGCTAATCTGCCATTTGTTTTAAAGGGGCAGTAGTATGTATTTTCCAGACACATAATGCCATTTTAAAACACAGTCGAGTAACTAGTTGTTATCAAAACGCTGCATATGTCAAACATAACTTAAAGGAAAACTGACTTTGCAATTGGACGCCCTAATATCGGGTCTCTGTCTCTTTAAGGAGCTCCTGTACTTTCCGACATACCACCTCACAACAATGCTGCCATGCTAACCACCGGTCTTAGGAGCTTTGCACTGAGAAGTAATTTGTGTGATGAGCTCAGCAGACTCGGCAGGTTACACCAGGTGTTTGCTAATTGCTGCTGCCGCTAGTCTGCAGGGGCTGAGTGGGGGAGTTATGAGTAGGGAAGGTGTAGGAAGGGGCAGCTCTTTGAGGGAGAAAGCTGCAGTTCCGAAGAGGAGCATGGAAAAGGCCGTGCTTCTTGAGAGAAAGTGTTTAGGCGCTCCCGATGGTTGCCATTGGTGATTAAAAGATTTTTTTCAAACATACATGAAAGAATCAAAGCAACACTCAATGTATGTTTTTACGTGAGAATAGCATTGAAACATGACATAAAAACAATCTTACACAATGTCCCCCATTTAAGAATCTAAAGGAAATGGTTGAGTTCGTCCTTGTGTTTGCATCTCTGTGTGTTTGTGCTCCTGTTTTTGGTTTCTCCTGGGGATTGTTACCATGTCCAACCTCGTCAGGACCAGATGTTCACTTTTGGAGTGAGGAGCATCCTGCTAAGTGCTGACATGCACTAGTGGAAAGTCAAGGCTTGGGTGTGCATAATGAACACAGCCCATTGGGTTGTCCTAATAAGGACCACTGCACAAGTCTGTGGGTGTTTTCTATGTAATACTGTAATGATGATGAGGTGGGGGATTCCAGGATTCTTGTGCGAGGCAGCAGACAGATGTGGGAGACTTAAATCTAAACTCCACTGTTGGCAAGCCACAAAAAGAGCCTTTAACTCCAGCCTTGCTTTCTATTTCTCAGCTTGCGCTCTGGCCAGCAGCTCCAACTTTTCTCTTAGACTCTGACAGCGTGACTTGAACTGCAGCAGCCAGCAGGAGAGAGGTTTCCATGATGCCCCCCCACCCCCTCCCTCATTCTGCTCTTTTAATTAGTGAACATAAAGGCTCTCCACAAGAGCTTGTCTTCTGTTGTCACCTTGAATTTATTAAGTTTGCCTAATTTTTAGAAACTTTAAAAATGTGAAATGTATATTTTCTTTCAGTTTTGCCAGAGATAATGTTATGGAGGTAAAAGAAAGAATGGTGGCAAAAATAACATTAAGGTTCTTTTGTTTGTTTAACTGTAGCATATTTAAACAATATGCTGAGTCATTTGTTTAATTAGCTCCGGTCTAAAGAAACATCCTCTTCTACAAAGAAAAGAGTAACATTCCACCCAATTTGTGCTCACCAAATTAAGGGAAAAATGTTTATGCCAAAAACAGTATTCACACTCCTTCAAATTATGATGATGTGGTATTTTTGACTCTTGTAGATAAAAGTGCATGTAAAACGAAAAAAAGCCCCAATTTTTTTAACAACTTCAAAAAATACTAATAATTTTCATTTTTTCGTAAAATGTTTTTCTTTAACTCCCAAACATACATGCACATTTTGCTCTTTAAAAAAAAAAAAAAAAAAAAAAGATTTTACTAAAGTTGAACATTTCTTTGAATCTGAATAAGCTATTTCCAAAGCTGCATTTATTTATCTTATATTGTAAAATTACCCATACCGTTCAGCCTCTTGTTCTTATTTTCTGTTTATATAATCTTTAATTTTGTGTAAATCTCTGTTTCTGTTTCGCCTGTTACTTTGCTGCAGGTACATCTGAATTTCCCCACTGAGGGAAAATTCAGGACATTTGCATCCTATTCTATTTTAAATCTGTCTGAAAAGTGGAAGGCATTTTTATTTCTATGAAGGGAGCTCTGCTGGTCCTCTCTCTTTGACTCGAAGCCTCTTGCAGATGGTAGCTGTGAACAGTTGGTAGGAAAATTCAGCAGGGAATGCTTTCCATTCCTAAGATGGTCAGATTTGTGTGGGGGGCACAGACTGCATAAATCACACGTAAAGTGGGGGGTGAGAGTAAGTAGGCTGTAAGAGCAGCCTGGATACTATCCAGTTTGCCCCGCAAGGGATGGAACTTGCATAAATCTGTGAGCGTTCAGACGCAGCATGTGGACAGCGCAACATTAACACCTGATATCATATTGCAGCTCAGTGTTACAAACTGAACTCCTGCATGCATGAATGGAGGACTATATGTCGTAAACGTACATCATTCATTGTTAAATATTTGAATCTTAGCCCAGTAAAAGCTGCGGGGCTTACCTAACAAAACGTTTCCTCTGTACTCGCCTAACTATTTCCAGTGTTTTACACATTCTGTGGATGCCAAGAAAATACCGGAGTAAAAATCTTGTTGGTTCCAGTTCATTGTGAATAAAAACAAATGTTGGGAAGAGATTTCAAGATGCTTTTAACATCTGACAAGAGTCTGCTCTGTGAAGCTCATGTGGATCAGTGTAACGCCAACTCAAAAATGAACTAAACCCAAATGAGAGCAGAGATTTTGGAGTGATAAAAGCAACAAGTTATATTAAAGTGGAATCTCAGATTAAATTTGGCCTTTGATAATTCCAGTACAAGCAAACCATCCCATACACATAGCAGTTGAGAGGCTACTGAGGAGTAAGAAAAACACTTGAAAGTGGATCAGTCAAATGTGCAGTGCGTGTTGCCACCTGTGGTTATATTTCTGGGAAGGTGAACGCCAGACATGGAGGTTTTCTAATGGGGGAAACAGATTCATCATTTGCTTTGGAATAATCTTACGTTAACGCATTAGATCATTAGTTATTCAGTGTGTCACAGCAAGCGTAGTTTCTAACCATTTCAATCCAGTGCAGATTTTCGGATAAGATTTAATGGCTTCTGGGAAGCTGTCATACCAAAATGAGTCAGTTTTCTCTTATTTTGTTCCACATTAATCATTTCACAACGCCTCCTAGTTAGCCAGGATCCTTAAAGTGCCGCGCTTCCCCAATGTCTCAGTTTTCGACCTATAAAAAAACAGGTGACATGATGGCAACAAGCTTCCACCACTATGCTGTATTTTCTCCCCTTGTTCATGATTATTTGGTTTTCATTATTTATTTTTTTCTATTGGAACAGAAATATACACTCATCAGCCTCTCCGATGGACACTGGTGTGCACTGACATTTTGGGGGTCAAGTGATAAAAAAAGGGCACCTTGCATTAAGTAACCACAGGCAGCATTAGCAGTATACATTTTTTTTAGAAGAAGTGCTTGAACATTAGGCATAATCATGCTAATGATTGCGTTGCTCGCTCTGTCTCTCTATTGTATTACTTGCGCTGTCATACAATAGACTGGGGGGGGAAAAGATTTCAGAAGGGCACTTTTTGTCAAGAAGAGAAAGAGCAGGTATTTAGCACCTGCTGCCTTCTATCTGTGCAGTTCCCTGTTGATAGCCAGACTCTTTAGTTATAAGCTACAAAACACGTAGCAGTTTATTAATGCATTTAGGCATCAAAGAGAGGAAAAGGGAACTTACTGAAGTTTAATCTGAGCATTAGAACGGGAAAAATTTTTAATTCAGGTGACTCATGTCATGATTGTTAGTGTCACACAGGCTGGTCTGAATATCTCGGGTTTAAAATGATAGAAAGGCAACAGTAGTATAAGTGACTTCTCATCACAACCAGTGTATGAGGAATACTATCTCTGATTAAACACCATGTCAAACATTCAGCTTTTCACGTAGCAAAACCAACACTGCATTCGTACCAACAAGAACAGATGTTTTTCATTTGAAAGCTCATATTCGGGATAGGCGACTTGGACCGCTTCCCTTAATCCATCAGGGAATAGATTGCAGGTAATCAGATTAAGTGTCATTTCAGGGTGTGAGTAAGCACAAAACAACATCCAGGTTAAGAGCAGCCGCGCTTAAACCCTGTTCCCAGGGCGCTCAAAGATGACTCACTATCCAGCCTCGTGCTGCTTTTCCGTCATTCCTCTCATTGCTTAGAAACATCATCCTCCTCTTAGTATGTCTGATTCACTCCCTCGGGGAAACCATGGAGAGGGTGAAAGAGTGCAGGCAGCACATACAGGTGCACGCAAGAAAACTGGGGAGACTGCTTCAAATATTTATCATGACTCTGTTTATGCTGGAGCCGGGGCCTCTATACTGTAAGTAATGTTTGTGTTAATGAAGGAGAGCTTTCGGGATAATAAACAGACGTTCCTAAACTGCTCAGTATTTTACACTAATAACCCACATAAACCACTGACAAAAGCACCAAACTCGCCTTTGAGCCTGTTGCACTCGATTTTATGCCGAGTTTGTGTGTGTGTGTGTGTGTGTGTGTGTGTGTGTGTGTGTGTGTGTGTGTGTGTGTGTGTGTGTGTGTGTGTGTGT